>SZWC01001261.1:28551-68213 GCA_023375785.1 Penium margaritaceum | reverse complement strand
CCCTTCAGCACCGCTGTTGGGGTGAGGTTGATGGTGTAGCTTGCAGTACGCACAGCCTCCGCCTAGAAACCTCGCGGCAACCCCGCATCCACAAGCATGGTCCGCACCATGTTGAGCAGCGTCTGGTTTGCCTGCTCCGCCACTCCGTTGGACTGTGGCGAGTACGGCGTAGTGGGTTCCCACTTGATGCCCTGCTGCTTCATCCACCCGCTGCAGCCCACGTACTCTCCGCCATTGTCGCTGCGTAGCCCTCTGACCTTCCGGCCAGTCTGCCTCTCCACCGCTGTGACGTACTCCTTCAGCTGGTCCAAGACCTCGCCCTTCCGCTTCATGAATTACACGTAGAGTTTTCTACTACAGTCGTCAATGAAAGTGATGAAGTATCTCAAACCGCCGTTTGACGGTGTTTTGAACGGTCTGCACACGTCGCTGTGCACGACCTCCAGCAGGTCCTTAGCGCGAGCCTTGTTCTCGTTGAACGGCTTGCGCCGAGCCTTGCCCAAAATGCAAGGCTCGCACTTTTTGTGCGCTGCTGCATCTTCTGTCGCGTCTGTCGCGCCGTCGATGACGAGGCCACGCACCATGTCGCGCTTCGCCATCTCCTTAACGGTTGCGGGCGCCGAATGCCCCAAGCGTCAGTGCCAGAGCTCCAGATCATCGCTTCCTCCCTTGGCCATGTTGACGACGCGCTCCTGCAAATCTGCTACGTCGAATGCCGCGGGGACCACCTTGGTCTCCACGATGTAGAGACCGCCCTCGCGCTTCGCTTCCAGTACGACCTCGCCGTCGCCATCAATGCGCACCACTGCGCCTTTCCTGTGGAAGAGCACCTCATATCCCTTGTCTGTCAAGCGGCTGACACTCAAAATGTCAGCCAGGCCGGGGACGTTCTGCACATCACGAATTGTGCACAGCTCCTTCTTACCGCCCACCATGACTTCCACCTCCACGTCGCCTTGGCCGGCCGCCGGCTCGACTTTGTCATTCGCGACCACCATCGACTTGGAGGACTTCTCGTAGGTGACAAACCCCACCTTCTCAACTTGGGTGTGTTCCTCGGCCCCGGAATCCAGGCACCGCCTGTTGGCCTTCTTGAGGAAGTGGTTCTTGTTGCCGTTGAGGAGTGACCTGCCCTTGCTGTTTTTGCCGCCGGTATTCGCCTCCTCCGGGCACTCACGGGCCCAATGGCCCTCCTTGCCGCAATTGCGGCACGCACCTTTCCTGGCGCCCTTCTTGCCGCCGCCCTTTCCGCCACTTCCTCGGCCCCCGCTTCCGCCACCACATGTTTTGGTGAAAAGGGTCAAAGAGGAAGACAAGGACTCCCCGCAGCTCCGTCGCTGCGCCTCATTGCGGATGTACTCTGCGACTGCGCCATAGGTGAGCTTGTCCTCCGACCATCCTTCAAGGACGGTGATGAGTGGGCCCCAACTGTCAGGTAGGGCCATGAGGAGGGCCATCGTATGCAGCTGCGTGTCAATCTTCCACCCCACATCATTGCATTCCGAGGCGAGCGACTCGATCTGCTGCATGGCGGAGATGACATCATCTCCCTTCTCGATTCTCACCGTGAGGAGTCGCTTCATCGCGAAGATTTTGTTCGCGAGCGACTTGGATTGGTGGATGGCACACAGCTTTTGCCAAGCTTTGGTTGCCAGCTTGCAGCCTTGGAAGTAGCCCCACTGCGACTCGGCTGTCCCGGACACCAGGAGCATGAGCGCCTCCGTGTTCTTCTTTTCGAAGGCCTGCTTCTCTACGTTCGTAGCAGTCGCCTCTGTGAGCACCTCCTTTCCCAACATGACATCCAGCAGCCCCTTATGCAAGAGATGCAGTTCGAACTGCCACCTCCATAGCCCGAAGCCCGGGCCGCCCACATACTTCTGAATGGGCTGCGTCTCCTTTTGCGCCATGTGCGCAGCTGCTACTCCGACGAGTTCTTAGAACTTCACGGCGACGTCCAAGATGACGATCACGTGCGCTACGGAAGACATGAACGATGGAGGCGTTCAGACCTGTGGGCCCATAACCCTTTGTCAGGATGAGATCCGCGTGGTGCGGTCCCGACGTTGGTCTGATAGACTCTGTTGGTTCACGTCTACTGTTTTGGGCGAATCTGAGACTGAGCGTGAGCTTTCTGGTCGCCTCACGCTATGTGAGCAGGAATTTAGAGATAGTCAGTTTGCGAAGGGAATAACGTCGTTTTGCGTTATTTTGTGAACATGAACATGATCACAACATTTATAGGGCAATTCATAAGCTTTCCAATGCACCGAACGGCATGCGATTCAGCCAAGCGTAGCTCAAGTTATGCTTGCCAAAGCGCAGGTCTCACCCACCACAGAAGCCTGACGTCGCCACTCGCCGTGGCGCCTTCGTTCACGTGCAAAGCGACTTTTCCAAGGCGCATATCCCATTGCACATGGTGTGGGGGTCCCCTGCACTGTTTCCACACACCCTACCTACTTTTGGTTCGTGTTTGGTGATAGGGTGTGACGAGGTTCGAAACCTGTCCGTGGACCTGCAGTCAGAATTTTGACCAAGTTCTTGAGTAACAAAACGTACTACTGAGTTTCGGACGTCAAGCCCGGATTTTGGCGAAGTCCCTCAGTAACAACCTGCACTACTGGATCTGGTGGATGATCCACCTGATCAGGCGGATCATCCACCGGACGCCTCGGCAGGCCTATCGGAGCATTTTCTCTAGATGGTGTTTTTGTTACTCGGTCCGGTCGATTATCAACCGGATTTCGAGTCGCAGCCGGCTCCCAGAGCCGCTGCGCATACCCCAACTTTGGAAGGCAATATCTCCCTCCATATTTGTCCAATTCTGGCAAAACAACTTCCACCAGATCCAGCGACTCGTTAACTTTAAGGGGCAATCCTCCATTCTAGGATCAGAGCAATTGTCAAGTCGCCAGATCCTCCGGAGCGGGGTTTCCACTTTTTGGCGGCTTGTCGGTGCCTCCCGGTGTCAATGCGCCGGATAGCAACGGTCTAGAAAACGGGTCTCGACATGGGAGGCCGCCAACCGCTCTTGGTATTGCAACCAAGATAACATATCACCCTCGAACGAGGGATCCACACTTTAGGTTCGTTTGGTTTGCAACCTCACGAAGTCCGCATGTTGGTCTTTAGTGTCTACCTTTGGTTGGACACTCTGTGAGGAGTCTCAAAGGCAAGAACTGGAAATGGATGCATGCAAGGTACAGGCTTTTATACTTGCAGAGCTTTGCTAAAGCTTCTGCTTGTAGTGGCTCCACTAGAGCCAACCTCAACCTACATTCCTACTTGGCGCGTCCTTAGACCGCCAAGTGTCATCCTCAAGGTAGGCTCTAGTAAGCTTCCTAGAAGCTTCCGGTCCCACTTTTGGCCACAAAGAAAATAACGGCCGTCGAGGGGTTTGAATCCGCGACCTCTGGTTTGAGACTCCGGTGCCTAATCAACCAAGCCAAAAAGGTATGGTTCCTATGATGAGCCACAGGGGACATACCCATTATGGGCAGTGCATTCCTGGCCCATCTCAAAACAGACTAAGGGGACATACTCCATAGAGCAGTGCATGCCTTGTCTGTATGTGTAGCTAGCCAGCTAGGCAGTGGACAAGGTGCATACTATTTCAACAAATCTCTCCCTTGCACCTCTGTCCATCTGTCGCTTGCTCGGCTCCATCAATGCCTTGGAGCTCACCCTTCATCTGCCGCACTCCTCATGCCGAATCCACGAATGCCTGCATAATGCAAGTCGCTCTCCAGCGGCTTGGTCATGCAGTCAGCAAGCATGCTCTTTGTTCCGCAATGCTGCAAGTCCACCACGTTCTTCATGACCAGGTCACGTGAGTAGTGGTAACGTATGTTGATGTGCTTTGTTCGCCGGGAGATGATCTCGTCTTCAGCCATCGAGATGGCGCTCATGTTGTCCACGTGTACGATCGTGGCATCCTTCTGTGGCACTGTCATTTTGCCAAGCAGGCTGCAGAGCCATTGAGTCTCCTTGCATACCTCAGACAAAGCAACATACTCTGTCTCAGCCGTGGACACGGAAACACAATCCTGCTTCCTGCTGGCCCATGAGATGGCATCGCCATTCAAGATGCACACGTATCCAGAGGTGGATTTCCTGTCGTCAAGATTTCCTCCCCAGTCAGCATCAGTGTAGCACTTCAGACAAAGGGGGTCCGTTCCTTCTTGGCCTCCAAGGACGAGGCCCATGTGACGTGTCTTCTGCAGGTAGCGCAAGATGCGCTTGACTGCCTGCCAATGATGTGGCCCAGGGTTGGCCACGAATCTGCTCACTTGTCCCATAGCATAGCGAATGTCCGGACGAGTCCCTACCATGGCGTACATGATGCTACCCACGGCGGACTGGTAGGGGATGTCTTGCATCTCCCTTTGTTCTACTTTGTTGCTTGGCGACATGGAGGCCTTCAGCTTTGTGTCGGTCGTCATTGGGGTGCTGACAGGTTTGCAGTCTTCCATGTGGTAGCACTTCAGTACCTCACCAATGTATTTGGTTTGGTTGAGTTCGATGGTGCCTGCTACTCGGTTACGGTGGATGTTACGGTGGATGGCAATCCCGAGGTAGTACTCAAGAGGACCCATGTCCTTTATCTTGAACCTTTTGCTGAGGTCAGACTTGAGCCCATCCAGCAGCTCAACCGAAGATGAGCAGATGATCAGATCATCCACGTACAGCGCAACCAGCATCGGCCCTCTCCCATCATCGTGCACGTACATGCTCGGGTCATTCTGGCAATGCGCAAAGGAGAGGCCGGTCATGAAACCGTCCATCTCTTTCTACCACATCCTTGGGGCCTGTTTCAGCCTGTAGAGCGCTTTCACCAACTTGCACACCTTGCCTTTGGGAGCTTCGACTCCTTCGGGCACCTCCATCAGAACTTCCTTGTCAATTTTCCCATAAAGGAAAGCTGTCCTGACGTCCATCTGGTGTATCTCCAAGTTTTTTGCGGTAGCAATGCCAAGGAGAGAGCGGATGGAGGCAAAGGTCACGACGGGCGCGAACGTCTCATCGTACTCGGAGCCCGGGCGTTGAGAGAACCCCTTAGCCACTACCCTTGCCTTGAACTTGTCGATGTTGTTGTCTTGCTTCTTCTTCACTCGGAGGACCCACTTAGATCACACCACATGGGCCTTGTCGGGTCTATCCACCAGCACCCACGTGCCGTTCTCGGCAATGGATGCGAGCTTGCTATCCACTGCCTCCTTCCACTTGGCCGCATCTGGGCCATTCATGGCCTCCGTCACTGTGGATGGCTCTCCCTGAGCCATGCACGACCAGCTAAGGCCGGTCCAATCATCCTCATACCGCAAAGGTGCTCTCTTTGGTCGCAAACGGCGCCGGGGTAGTGGTGCCGCTTCTCGATTTGGTGCTGGTGCTTCCACAGGTGGTGGTTTGTCGTCGTCGTCGTCGTCAGAA
Source organism: Penium margaritaceum (assembly GCA_023375785.1). Classification (NCBI taxonomy): domain Eukaryota; kingdom Viridiplantae; phylum Streptophyta; class Zygnematophyceae; order Desmidiales; family Peniaceae; genus Penium; species Penium margaritaceum. Next base: position 62,783 of record SZWC01001261.1, on the reverse strand, counting down.
GAGTCGTTAGACTCCAAGTCAGACTCAGAAGCCTCGGACGCCTCGGTATCCGCGTCCATGTCAGATGCTGCATCATCCTCCACAGCCACTCTCCCATTCCCACCACCTGCTGGCAAGACGAGCCAGTTGTCGGGTGCTTGGTCTCCGGACTCAAGCAACACTATCCACTCTCCCGCTTTGGGAGTGAGGGTCGGGTCAAGCAGCACTCCCTTTCCAAGGGTGCGTTTGTCAAACACGACGTCGCGGCTCCTCACGAGCTTGCCTGCTGCCTGGTCCCAAAGCCGATAGGCTTTGTGTGACGTGTCGTACCCGACCATGATGCACTTCTTGGAGCGTGCGTCGAGCTTGCCTCCACCTTCTCCCGACTGGATCTTCACCCATGCAGTTAACCCGAACACCTTCAGATGAGATGCGTTGGGTTTCTTTCTTGACCATGCTTCCTGTGGGGTCTTTTGCTGCTTGTCCTGCTCCTTTCCACGCTTCCGCAAGACGGTCGCTGGTGTGAGGTTCAAGAGGTAGCAAGCCGTTGTTGCTGCTTTAGCCCAAAAGCGAGGTGGGAGCTTGGCGTCGAAGAGCATGCTTCGCACCATGCCGAGTAGGGTCTGGTTCATCCTCTCGGCAACGCCGTTGCTTTGGGGGTTGTAAGGGGTGGTTTTCTCGTGGCGGATGCCATGATGCTTGAGCCAAGGCTTGCATGCCTCGTACTCACCCCCTTTGTCACTTCGGAGCGTCTTCACCTTCTTGGACGTTTGCCGCTCCACCATGGCGACGAACTCGAGGAGCTTCTCCTTGACCTCTCCCTTTGTTTTNGTGACTTTGGTTTGAAGCACGTAGAGGCCGTCGACTCTTGGAACTTGAAGCATGAGGTCGTCTTTGGTGTACAAAATCTGGATGTCCTCGTTTTTTAGGGCCACCGCTTCCTTGTTGGTGAACACCACTGTCATGTTGTTGTCGGTGATTTGTGACACGGACAGTAAGTTGGCTGCGAAGGAGGGCATGTACACCACCTTTTGAAGGTTGACTGCCTTCTCCGCACCATTCACGTTGAACGTGATCACCTTGTCCCCTTCGCCCATGGCTTGGACAACGCCACCGTTTGCACACTTGATGCGCATGACAGATTCGGCCATGGAGACAAATCCACCCTTCTCTTTTGATGAGTGGTGGTTGGTGCCCGAGTCAAGGGCGAATGCCCCGGGCCTAAGGATCGCTGCGCCCTTCATGGGCAGCCCCCTAGCCATCATGTTGGTGAGCTACTTCTTCTCCCTTCCACCTTTCTTCCCGCCTTCTCTCTTGGGACTACGACAATCCCTAGCCCAGTGCCCAGCCTTGCCACAGTTGTGACAGTTGCCGGGCTTCTTGGAACTCTTCCCTCCACCATTGCCTTTCCCTCCATCGCCACCGCTTCCGCTGTTGCCTTGACTGGAGCGAGAGCTTGCACTTTGTCCACCGAAGCAAGATGCATAGGCTGAGATGTTTGCCTCAGCGCCACTGCATCGCATGGACTCGTTGCGGACGTGTTCGGCGACAGCCTCGTATGTCAGATCTGCCTCCTTCCAACCGCCAAATACGGTGATCAAGGACCCCCAGCTTTCCGGCAGCGCCATTAGAAGGATCATGGCACGCATGTTGGAGTCGAGATTCCATTCCATTTGCTAGACCTCTTGCAGGATGTTGTCGAACAACTGCAAAAATGCGGGTATCGATTCTCCTTTGCTCACCCTCATCGACATCAACCGTTGGAAGATGAAGAGTTGGTTTGCTAGGGCGTTTGATTGATGCACGCGTGCAAGTTCTGCGTAGGCCTCGGCAGCCAACATGCATCCTGTGATGTGGGAGTGTTGAGTCTCATTGATGGACGTCACAAGAATGGCGAGAGCCATGTTGTTCTTCATCATCCATGCTGCAAGGTCAGCCGCATGCGTCGTCACGGTCGCATCAGCGGGTGCCGTCTCGGTCCCTTTTAGGATGTCGAGGTAGCCACGCACGTTCATGACAATCTCAAATTGCCATTTCAACAAGAGAAACCCTGTCCCCGTGAATTTGGACATACCCGCCTCAAGGCGGGCTTGACTCGGATTCGCCATTTCCTGCGGTTTCTTGTCTTCTCTGCTTCGTTGCTACTCTGCTTCGTTGAGGCCGATGAGGCAAATGAGGCTGCTAACTGCGACCGTTGTCAAAGGTGCAGTTGGTTCCGTTGCATACCCCTCCCGCAGCTGATCGCCTAAGGCGATGGTGCCGTCGTGGGAGAACAGACTCGGGGTCGTACCACCTTCTAAAAAGGGGTAGTGCTTAATCCTGTTGGGGCTCGAGGGTCTTGTCCAACATGGACAGAGCTGTTCCTTGTCCCCTAGTCTGCCACGTGCGCACACCCTACCTGAAGAAGCCGATGGAGCCGATGGAGCAAATGGAGCCGTCCGATGGTCGTGTCCCTGTTGTACCTGTGCGCCCTGCAAGACCACGCGCATTTCGGTCTTAGAAGCGTGCCTTAGAATCAGAAGTGTGGGCCCATAACCCTTTGTCAATGCGCCGGATAGCAACGGTCTAGAAAACGGGTCCCGACATGGGAGGCCGCCAACCGCTCTTGGTATTGCAACCAAGATAACATATCACCCTCGAACGAGGGATCCACACTTNCATGTTGGTCTTTAGTGTCTACCTTTGGTTGGACACTCTGCGAGGAGTCTCAAAGGCAAGAAATGTAAATGGATGCATGCAAGGTACAGGCTTTTATACTTGCAGAGCTTTGCTAAAGCTTCTGCTTGTAGTGGCTCCACTAGAGCCAACCTCAACCTACATTCCTACTTGGCGCGTCCTTAGACCGCCAAGTGTCATCCTCAAGGTAGGCTCTAGTAAGCTTCCTAGAAGCTTCCTATCCCACTTTTGGCCACAAAGAAAATTTCCACCGTCGCGGGGTCTGAACCCGCGACCTCTGGTTTGAGACTCCGGTGCCTAATCAACCAAGCCAAAAAGGTATGGTTCCTATGATGAGCCACAGGGGACATACCCATTATGGGCAGTGCATTCCTGGCCCATCTCAGAACACACTAAGGGGACATACTCCATAGAGCAGTGCATGCCTTGTCTGTATGTGTAGCTAGCCAGCTAGGCAGTGGACAAGGTGCATACTATTTCAACACCCGGCGCCGCACTTGGGCATGCGGAGGGGCAATTTCTCAACTGGTCTTTGTGCTTTCTAGTTGATCGCCAGTGTTCCCGAACCATTGGTATCCATCTGACTATCTATGACTCTTGTTCTGAGCTGTCAACGTTGACCACATGAAGTGAAATTATTTGGTCATGGTCAGTGACTAATGCATACTTTGGTTGGTCACTGTACATGGTAGCCACACTATGCCACTATACATTGAAGGTCTTTGTACTTGCTAATCGATAACTAGTATTCACAAACCATTGTTTCCGCCTCTGACCTGTTGTGACTCGTGTTATGAATTGTCAAAGTTGACCACACATAGTGACATTCTTTGGTGATGGTCAGTGACACATGCCTACATTGGTTGGTCATTGTACATGGTAGCGACATCGTGCCATTACTTATTGAAGGTCCTTGTGCTTGCTAGTCAATACCTGGTTTTTCCAAACCATTGTTTCCCCCTATGACCATTTGTGACTTCTATATTGAGTTCTCAATGTTGACCACACACAGCGGATTTCGTTCGTCAAAGGTTGTACATATGCCTACTTTGGTCGGTCATTGTTCATGGTAGCCACACCGTGATACTGCTTATTGAAGGTCGTTATACTTGCTAGTTGAAAACTAATATTCGGAAACCATTGTTTCCCCCTCTGACCATTTGTGTCTCGTGTTATGGGTTGTGAAAGTTTACCACCCATACTGAAATTCTTTGGTCATGGTCAATGACATATGCCTAGTTTGGTTGTTTGCTGTGCATAGTAGTCACACCGTGCCACAACGTATCGAAGTTCTTTGGCCTTCCTAGTCAATACATAGGGTTCCCAAACCATTGTCACTCCCTCCGACCATTTGTGACTTGTGTTATGAGTTGTCAATGTTGAGTACACGTAGTGGACTTCTTTGGTCATAGTCAGTGATGTATGCATCCTTTGGTGGGTCACTGTGCACGCTAGCGAAACCGTGCCACTACTTGTTGAAGGTCTTTGTATGTGGTAGTTGATAACTATTGTTACCAAGCCATTGTTTTCCCCTCTGACCATGTGTGACCCATGGTATGAGTTCTCAACGTTGGCCACCCACAACAAGATTATTTTGGTCATGGTTAGTGGCATATGCCTACTTTGGTTTGTCACTGTACATGGTTGCCACGCCGTGTCACTATGTACGGAAGGTCTTTGTAATTTCTACTTGATAGCTAGTATCCCAAACCATTGTTACCCCCTCTGCCTATCTATGACTCTTGTTGTGAGTTGTCAACATTGACCACATGAAGTGAGATTCTTTGGTCATGGTCAGTGACATATGCATACTTTGGTTGGTCACTGTGCAAGTAGCAACAATGTGCCATTACATATTGGAGGTATTTTTACTTGATAGTCAATAACTATTATTCAAAAACCATTGTTTTCCCCTCTTACCATTTGTGACTCATGTTATGAGTTGTCAAAGGTGACCACACATTGTGACATTCGTTGGTCATGGTCAATGACACATGCCTACTTTTGTTGGTTATTATATATGGTAGCTACACAATGCCACTACTTATTGAAGGTCCTTTTTCTTGGCAATTGATACCTGGTGTTCCCAAGCCATTGTTTCCCCCTCTGATTATTTGCGACTTGTATTATGAGTTGTCAACGTTGACCACACACAGTGGATTTCTTTGGTCATGGAAAATACATATGCCTTCTTTGGTCGGTCATTGTGCACGGTAGCCACACCGTGGTACTATTTATTCAAGGTGGTCGTACTTGCTAGTTGAAAACTAATATTCCGAAACCATTGTTTCCCCCTCTTACCATTTGTGACTCGTGTTATGGGTTGTGAACGTTGACCACCCATACTGAAATTCTTTGGTCATGGTCAGTGACATATGCCTAGTTTGGTCGTTTGGTGCACATAGTAGCCACACCGTGCCACTACGTATTGAAGTTGTTTTTCCTTTCTCATCGATACATAGGGTTCCCACACCATTGTCTCTCCCTCTGACCATTTGTGACTCGTGTTATGAGTTGTCAATGTTGACCCCACATAGTATACTTCTTTGGTCATAGTCAGTGGCGTATGCATCCTTTGGTTGGTCACTGTGCAAGCTAGCCACACCGCGCCACTACTTGTTGAAGGTGTTTGTACTTGCCAGTTGATAACTAGTGTTCCCATCCCATTTTTTCCCCCTGTGACCATTTGTGACTCGTGTTATGAGTTCTCAACGTTCACCACACACTGTGAAATTCTTTTGGTCATGGTTAGTGGCATATGCCTACTTTGGTTTGTCACCGTACATGGTTGCCACACTATGTCACTACGTACTCAAGGTCTTTGTGCTTTCTAGTTGATAGCCAGTGTTCCCAAACTATTGTTACCTTCTCTGACTATCTGTGACTCTTGTTGTGAGTTGTCAGCGTTGACCACATGAAGTGAACTTCTTTGGTCATTGTCAGTAACATATGTATACTTTGGTTGGTCATTGTGCGTGGTAGCCACATTGTGCAACTACATACTGAAGGTCTTTGTACTTGCTGATCGATAACTAGCATTCACAAACCAGTGTTTCCACCTCTGACCATTTGTGACTCGTGTTCTGGGTTGTTAAAGTTGACCACACATAGTGACATTCTTTGGTCATGCTCAGTGACACAGGCCTACTTTGGTTGGTCATTGTACATGGTAGCCACACCGTGCCACTACTTATTCAAGGTCCTTGTGCTCGCTAGTTGATATCTGGTGTTCCCAAACCATTGTTTCCCCCTTTGATCTTTTGTGAATCGTATTATAAGTTGTCAACGTTGACCACACACAACGGATTTCTTTGGTCAAAGGCAATACATATGCCTACTTTGGTCGGTCATTGTGCATGATAGCCACACAGTGCTACTACTTATTGAAGGTTGTTGTAATTGCTAGTTGAAAACTAGTATTCCGAGACCATTGTTTCCTCGTTAGAGCATTTTTGACTCCGGTTATGGAATGTGAACGTTGGCCACCCATAGTGAAATTCTTTGGTCATTGTCAGTGACAGATGCCTAGTTTTGTTGTTCGATGTGCATAGTAGCCACACTGTGCCACTACGTATTGAAGTTCTGTGTTCTTTCTAGTCAAAACATAGGGTTCCCAAACCATTGTCTCTCCCTCTTACCATCTGTGACTAGTGTTATGAGCTGTCAATGTTGACTACACATAGTGGACTTCTTTGGTCATAGTCGGTGATGTATGCATCCTTTTGTTGGTCACTGTGCACGCTGGCCACACCGTGGCACTACTTGTTGAAGGTCTTTGTACTTGCTAGTTGATAACTAGTGCTCCCAACCCATTGATTCCCCCTCTGACCATTTGTGACTCGTGTTATGAGTTTTCAACGTTGACCACACACTGTGATGTTCTTTTGGTCATGGGCAGTGCCTACTTTTCCTACTTTGGTTTGTCACCGTACATGGTTGCCACGCCGTGTCACTACGTACTGGCGGTCTTTGTGCTTCGTGGTTGATAGCCATTGTTCCCAAGCCATTTTTATCCCCTGTGACTATCTGTGACTCTTGTTGTGAGTTGTCAGTGTTGACCACGTGAAGTGAATTTCTTTGGTCATGCTCAGTGACATATGCATACTTTGGTTGGTCAGTAAGCATGGTAGCCACACTGTACCACTACACATTGAAGGTCTTTGTACTTGCTAATCGATAACTAGCATTCATAAACCATTCTTTCCCCCTCTGACCATTTGTAACTCGTGTTATGAGTTGTCAAAGTTGACCACACATAGTGACATTCTTTGGTCATAGTTAGTGACACATGCTAACTTTGGTTGGTCATTTTATATGGTAGCCACACCTTGCCACTACTTATTCAAGGTCCTTGAGCTTGCTAGTTGATACCTGGTGTTTCCAAACCATTGTTTCCCCCTCTGACCATTTGTGAATCGTATTATGATTTGTCAATGTTGACCACACACAGCACATTTCTTTAGTCAAAGGAAGTACACATGCATACGTTGGTTGGTCACTGTCCATGGTAGCCACATCGTGCTACTACTTTTTGAAGGTCGTTGTACTTGCTAGTTGAAAAACAATAGTCCAAAACCATTGTTGCCCCCTCTAGCCATTTGTGGCTTGTGTTATGGGTTGTGAACGTAGACCACCCATACTGAAAATCTTTGGTCATGGTCAGTGACCTATGCCTAGTTTGGTTGTTTGGTGTGCATAGTAGCCACACCATGCCACTATGTATTCAAGTCCTTTGTCCTTTCTAGTCGATACATAGGGTCCCCAAACCATTGTCTCTCCCTTTGACCATTTGTGACTCGTGTTATGAGTTGTCAATGTTGACCACACATAGTGGACTTCTTTGGTCATAGTCCGTGATGTATGCATCATTTGGTTGGTCACTGTGCACGCTAGCCATACCGTGCCACTACATGTTGAAGGTCTTTGTACTTGCTAGTTGATAACTAGTTTTCCCAACCCATTTTTCCCCGCTCTGACGTTTCATGACTCGTGTTCTGGTTTTTCAACGATGACCACACATTGTGAAAACTGTTCGGTCATGGTTAGTGGCATATGCCTATTTTGGTTTGTCAGTGTACATGGTTGCCACGCCGTGTCACTACGTACTGAAGGTCTTTGTGCTATCTAGTTGATAGCCAGTGTTCCCAAACCATTGGTACCCCTATGACTATCTGTGACTCTTGTTGTGAGCTGTCAACGTTGACCACATGAAGTTAAATTATTTGGTCATGGTCAGTGACATATGCATACTTTGGTTGGTCATTGTGCATGGTAGCCACACTGTGCCACTATATATTGAAGGTCTTTGCACTTGCTAATCGATAAATAGTATTCACAAACCATTGTTTCCCCCTCGGACCAGTTATGACTTGAGTTATGAGTTGTCAAAATTGACCACACGGACTGAGATTCTTTGGTCATGGTCAGTGACACATGCCTACTTTGGTTGGTCATTAAACATGGTAGCCACACCGAGCCGCTACTTATTGAAGGTCCTTGTGCTTGCTAGACTATACCTGGTTTTTCCAAACCATTGTTTCCCCCTATGACCATTTGTGACTCGTGTTATGAGATTTCAATGCTGATCACACACAGCGGATTTCTTTCGTCAAAGGCGGTACATATGCCTTCTTTGGTCGGTCTTTATGCATGGTAGCCACACCGTGGTATTGCTTATTGAAGGTTGTACTTGCTAATTGAAAACTAATATGCAGAAACCATTGTTTCACCCTCTGACCATTTGTCTCTCGTGTTATGGTTTGTGAAAGTTTACCACCCATACTGAAATTCTTCGGTCATGGTCAATGACATATGCCCTGTTTGGTTGTTTGCTGTGCATAGTAGCCACACCGTGCCACAGAGTATTGAATTTCTTTGGCCCTTCTAGTCAATACATAGGGTTCCCAAACCATTGTCTCTCCCTCTCACCATTTGTGACTCGTGTTTTGAGTTTTCAATGTTGGGCACACATAGTGGACTTCTTTGGTAATAGTCAGTGATGTTTGCATCCTTTGGTTGGTCACTGTGCACGCTAGCCACACCGTGCAACTACTTGTTGAAGGTCTTTGTATGTGGTAGTTGATAACTAATGTTACTAACCCATTGTTTTCCCCTCTGACCATTTGTGACCCGTGGTATGTGTTCTCAACATTGGTCACACACAGCAAGATTACTTTGGTCATGGTTACTCGCATATGCCTACTTTGGTTTGTCACTGTACATGGTTGCCACACCGTGTCACTATGTACGAAAGGTCTTTGTACTTTCTTGCTTATAGCCAGTGTCTCAGACCATTGTTACCCCCTCTGCCTATCTATGACTCTTGTTGTGAGTTGTCAACACTGACCACATGAACTGAGATTATTTGGTCATGGTCAGTGACATATGCATACTTTGGTTGGTCACTGTGCAAAGTAGCCACAATGTACCATTACATGTTGAAGGTATTTGTACTTGCTAATCCATAAATAGCATTCAAAAACCATTGTTTCCCCCTCTGACCATTTGTGACTCATTTTATGAGCTGTCAAAGGTGACCACACATAGTGATATTCTTTGGTCATGGTCAGTGACACGTGCCTACTTTGGTTGGTCATTGTACATGGTAGCCACACCGTGCCACTAACTATTGAAGTTCCTTGTACTTGCTAGTTGATACCTAGTGTTCCGAAACTATTCTTTCCCCCTCTGACCATTTGTGACTCGTATTATGAGTTGTCAACGTTGACCACACACAACGGATTTCTTTGATCAAAGGCAGTACATATGCCTACTATGGTCGGTCATTGTGCATGGTAGCCACACCCTTCTACTGTTTATTCAAGGTTGTTGTACTTGCTAGTTGAAAACTAATATTCCAAAACCATTGTTTCCCCCTCTGACCATTTGTGACTCGTGTTATGGGTTGTGAACGTTGATCGCCCATACTGAAATTCTCTGGTCATGACCAGTGACATATGCCTATTTTTGTTTTTCGGTGTGCGTAGTAGCCACAACGTGCTACTACGTATTGAAGTTCTTCGTCCTTTCTAGTCGATACAAAGGGTTCCCTAACCATTGTCTCTCCCTCTCACCATTTTTGACTTGTGTTATGAGTTGTCAATGTTGACCACACATAGTGGAGTTCTTTGTTCATAGTCAGTGACGTATGCATCCTTTGGTTGGTCACTGTGCACGCTAGCCACACCGTGCCACTACTTGTTGAAGGTATTTGTACTTGCTAGTTGATAACTAGTATTCTCAACCCATTGTTTCCCCGTCTGATCATTTGCGACTCGTCTCTTGAGTTTTCAACGTTGACCACACACTGTGAAATTATTTTGGTCATGGTTAGTGGCATGTGCCTGATTTGGTTTGTCACTATACATGGTTGCCACCCCATGTCACTACGTACTGAATGTCTTTGTGCTTACTAGTTGATAGCCAATTTTTCCAAACCATGGTTTCCCCCTCAAAATATATGCGACTCTTGTTGTGAGTTGTCAATGTTCACCACATGAAATGAAATAAGTGACATGGGAGCCACACTGTGCCAATTCTTTGGTCATGGTCAGTGACATATGCATACTTTGGTTGGTCACTGTGCCTGGGAGCCACACTGTGCCAATACATATTGAAAGTCTTTGTACTTGCTAGCCAATAACTAGTATTCACAAACGATTGTTTTCCCCCCTGACCATTTGTGACCCGTGTTATGAGTTGTCAAAGTTGACCACCCATAGTGACCTTCTTTGGTCATGGTCAGTGACACATGCCTACTTTGGTTGGTCATTGTACATGGTAGCCACACCATGCCACTACTTATTGAAGGTCCCTGTGCTTTCTAGTTGATACCTGGTGTTCCCATACGATTGTTCCCCCCTCTGACCATTTGTGACTCATTTTATGAGTTGTTAGCGTTGACCACATACAGCGGAATCCTTTGGTCAAAGGCAGAACATATGCCTACTTTGGTCGGTCATTGTACATGGTAGCCACACCGTGCTACTACTTATTAAAGGTCATTGTACTTGCTAGTTGAAAACCAATATTCTGAAACCATTTTTTCTCCCTCTGACCATCTGTAACTCGTGTTATGGGTTGTGAACGTTGACCACCCATATTGAAATTCTTTGGTCATGGTCAGTGACACATGCCTAGTTTGGTTGTTTGGTTTGCATAGTAGCCACGGTGAGCCACTACATATTGAAATTCTTTGTCCTTTGTAGTCGATACATAGGGTTACCAAACCATTGCCTCTCCCTCCGACCATCTGTGATTCATGTTATGAGTTGTCAATGTTGACCATACATAGTGGACTTCTTTGGTCATAGTCAATGACATATGCATCCTTTGGTTCGTCACTGTGCATGCTAGCCACACCGTGCAACTACTTGTTGAAGGTCTTTGTACGTGCTACTTGATAATTAGTGTTCCCAACTCATAGTTTTCTCCCTGAGACCATTTGTGACTCGTGTTATACGTTTTCAACTTAGACCACACACTGTGAAATTCTTTTGGTCATGGTTAGTGGCATATTCTTACTTTGGTTTGTCACTGTAAATGGTTGCCACGTGGTGTCACTATGTACTGAAGGTCTTTGTGCTTTCTAGTTGATAGGCAATGTTCCCAAACCATTGTTACCCCCTCTGAATGTCTTTCACTCTTGTTGTGAGTTGTCAACGTTAACCACATGAAGTAAATCGTTTTGGTCATGGTCAGTGACATATGAATACTTTGGTTGGTTACTGTTTATGATAGCCACGCTGTGCCACTACATATTGAAGGTCTTTGTACTTGCTAATCAATAACTAGTATTCACAAACCATTTTTTCCCTGTCTGACCATTTGTGACTTGTGTTATGAGTTGTCAAAGTTGACCTCACATAGTGACATTCTTTGGTCATGGTCAGTGACATATGCCTACTATGGTTCCTCATTGTACATGCTAGCCACACCGTGCCACTACTTATTGAAGGTCACTGTGCTTGCTAGTTGATACCTGGTGTTACCAAACCATTGTTTCCCCCTCTAACCATCGGTGACTCTTATTATGAGTTGTCAACGTTGACCACACACAAAAGATTTGTTTGGTCAAAGGCAGTACATATGCCTACTTTTGTCAGTCATTGTGTATGGTAGCCACACCATGCTACTACTTATTCAAGGTCATAGTACTTGCTAGTTGAAAACTAATATTCCAAACCCATTGTTTCCCCCTTTTACCATTTGTGACTCGTGTTATGGGTTGTGAACGTTAACCACCTATACTGAAATTCTTTGGTCATGGTCAGTGATATATGCCTAGTTTGGTCGTTTGGTGTGCATAGTAGCCACGCCGTACCACTACGTATTGAAGTTCTTTGTCCTTTCTAGTCAATACATATGGTTCCCAAACCATTGTCTCTACCTCTGACCATTTGTGACTCGTGTTATGAATTGTCAATGTTGACCACACATAATGGACTTTGTTGGACATAGTTTGTGACGTATGCATCCTTTGCTTGGTCACTCTGCATGCTAGCCACACCGTGCCACTACTTGTTGAAGTTCTTTGTACTTGCTAGTTGATAACGAGTGTTCCTAACCCACTGTTTCCCCCTCTGACCATTTGTGACTCGTGTTATGAGTTTTCAATGTTGGCCACACACTGTGAAATTCTTTTGGTCATGGTAAGTGGCATATGCCTACTTTGGTTTGTCACTATACATGGTTGCCACCACGTGTCACTACGTACTGAAGGTCTTTGTGCTTTCTAAATGATAGCCAGTGTTCTGTCCATTGATACCCCCCCTGACTATCTGTGACTCTTGTTGTGAGTTGTCAACGTTGACCAGATGAAGTGAAGTTATTTGCTCATGGTCAGTGACATATGCATACTTTGGTTGGTCACTGTGCATGGTAGCCACACTGTGCCACTACATACTAAAGGTCTTTGTACTTGTTAATCAAAAACTAGTTTTCACAAACAATTCTTTTCCCGTCTGACCATTTGTGGCTTGTGTCATGAGTTGTCAAAGTTGACCACACATAGTGACATTCTTTGGTCATGGTTAGTGACACATGCCTACTTTGGTTGGTCATTGTTTATTGTAGCCACACCGTGCCCGTACTTATTGAAGGTCCCTGTGCTTGCTAGTTGATACCCGGTGTTCCTAAACCATTGTTTCCCCCCCTGACCATTTGTGACTCGTATTATGAGTTGTTAATGTTGACCACATACAGCGGATTTATTTTGTCAAAGGCAGTACATATGCCTACTTTGGTCAGTCATTGTGCATGGTAGCCACACAGTACTACGACTTATTCAATGTCGTACTTGCTAGTTGAAAACTAATATTCCGAAACCATTGTTCCCCCCTCTGCCCATTTGTGACTCGTGTCATGGGTTGTGGATGTTGACCGTCCATACTGAAATTATTTGGTCATGGTCAGTAACATATGCATACTTTGGTTGGTCACTGTGCATGGTAGCCACACTGTGCCGCTACATATAGAAGGTATTTGTACTTGCGAATCGATAACTAGTATTCACAAACTATTCTTTCCCCATCTGACCATTTGTGACTCGTGTATTGAGTTGTCATAGTTGACCACACATGGTGATATTCTTTTGTCATGGACAGTGGCATATGCCTACTTTGGTTGGTCATTGTACATGGTAGCCATACCGTACGACTACTTGTCGAAGGTATTTTTCTTGCTAGTTGATAACTATTGTTCCCAACCCATTGTTTCCCCTTCTGACCATTTGTGACTCGTCTTATGAGTTGTCAATGTTAACCACACACTGTCAATTTCTTTTGGTCATGGTTAGTTGCATATGCCTACTTTGGTTTGTCACTGTACATGCTTGCCACGCCATGTCACTACGTATTGAAGGTCTTTGTGCTTTCTACTTGATAGCCAGTGTTACGAGACCATTGTTACCCCCTCTGACTATCTGTGATTCTTGTTGTGAGTTGTCAATGATGACCACATGAAGTTAAATTCTTTGGTCATGGTGAGTGACATGCATACTTTGGTTGGTCATTGTGCATGGAAGCCACGCTGTAAGACTACATATTGAAAGTCTTTGTACTTTCAAATCGATAACTAGTTTTCACAAACCATTGTTTCCCCCTCTGACCATTAGTGACTTCTGTAATGAGTTGTCAGAAACCATTGTTTCCCCCTCTGACCATTAGTGACTTGTGTAATGAGTTGTCAAAGTTGACCACACTTAGTGACATTCTTTGGTCATGGTCAGTGACACATGCCTACTTTGGTTGGTCATAGTACATGGTAGCCACACCGTGACAATAATTATTGAACGTCCTTGTGCTTGCTAGTTGATACCTGCTGTTCCCAAACCATTGTTTTCCCATCTGACCATTTGTGACTTGTATTATGAGTTTTCATTGTTGACCACACACAACTTATTTCTTTGGTCAAAGGCAGTACATATGCCTACTTTGATCGGTCATTGTGCATGGTAGCCACACCGTACTACTGCTTATTGAAGGTCGTTGTACTTGCTAGTTGAAAACTAGTATTCCGAAGCCATTGTTTCCCCCTCCGACCATTTGTGACTCATGTTATCGGTTGTGAACGTTGACTACCCATACTGAAATTCTTTGGTCATGGTCAGTGACATATGCCTAGTTTGGTTGTTCGGGGTGCATAGAAGCCACACCGTGCAACTACGTATTGAAGTTCCATGTCCTTTCTAGTCGATACTTAGGGTTTCCAAACCATTGTCTCTCCCGTTGACCATTTGTGACTCGTGTTATGAGTTGTCAATGTTGACCGCACATAGTGGATTTCGTTGGTCATAGTCCTTGACGTATGCATCCTTTGGTTGGTCACTGTGCACGCTAGCTTTACCGTGCCTCTACTTGTTGAAGGTGTTTGTACTTGCTAGTTGATAACTAGTGTTCCCAACCCATTGTTTCCCCCTCTGACCATTTTATGACTCGTGTTATGACTTTTCAACATTGACCACACACGATGAAATTCTTTTGGTCATGGTTAGTGGCATATGCCTACTTTGGGTTGTTACTGTACATGATTTCCACGCCGTGTCACTACGTACTGAAGGTCTTTGTGCTTTCTAGTTGATAGCCAGTGTTCCCTAACCATTGTTAACCCCTCTGATTATTTGTAACACTTGTTGTGTGTTGTCAACATTGACCACATCAACTGAGAATTTTTCATCATGGTCAGTGAAATATGCATACGTTGGTTCGTCACTGTGCATGGTAGCCACATTGTGCCACTACATATTGAAGGTCTTTGTACGTACTAATCGATAACTAGTATTCACAAACCATTTTTCCTCCTCTGACCATTTGTGACTCGTGTTATGAGCCATCAAAGTTGACCACACATAGTGACATTCTTTGGTGATGGTCACTGACACATGCCTCATTTGGTCGGTCATTGTGCATGGTAGCCACATCGTGCTACCACTTATTGAAGGTCGCCGTACTTGCTAGTTGAAAATAAATACTGCAAAACCATTGTTTCCCCCTCTGACCATTTGTGACTCGTGTTATGGGTTGTGAACACTGACCACCCATACTGAAATTCTTTGGTCATGGTCAGTGACATATGCCTAGTTTGGTTGTTCGATGTGCATAGTAGCCACACCGTTCTACTACATATTGAAATGTTTTGTCCTTTCTAGTCCATACATAGGGTACCCAAACTATTGTCTCTCCCTCTGACCATTTGTGACTCGCGTTATGAGTTGTCAATGTTGACCACACTTCGTGGACTTGTTTGTTCAACGTCAGTGACGTATGCATCCTCTGGTGTTGGCCTGAGGGTGAGTGTGCACCCTGGAGGGTCCGTAGCATTTGCTGGTTCACACCACCAACGGTTTTTAGAGATAGTGAAACCGTGGAGGCAACTAGTTTCAAGGATGGCATAAAACTGGTCACAGAGTGAAGCAAAAGTTTTTGCCTCAATTGACTGGGAATGTGCACTTGATCAAGGCTCACAAGCAATGGAATTGTATAGCCACTGATGTAAGTTTTCTAGAACACCAAAGCATGCCAGATTTGAAGCTTCCTAGCAGATTCTATGGCTTCTAGAGTGGCCCTTGGTAGGCTGTCCTTTTCCCACCTAGGAAGGCATCCCTTCCCTTCTCTAGAAGCTTTTGCCCCTTCCTAGATTCCTCAGCTTGCTTCTAGTAGGAGGGAAGGTATCCAGAAGACCAAGACATCTTTAGATGCCTTGTACAACAAATCACCCCTTCTGGAAGGTGTGCCACCTTCCTGGACCCTCTCCTGGCCTTCTAGAATCTTAAAGAGGNGCCCTTGGTAGGCTGTCCTTTTCCCACCTAGGAAGGCATCCCTTCCCTTCTCTAGAAGCTTTTGCCCCTTCCTAGATTCCTCAGCTTGCTTCTAGTAGGAGGGAAGGTATCCAGAAGACCTAGACACCTCTAGATGCCTTGTAGGACAAGTCACCCCTTCTAGAAGGTGTGCCACCTTCCTGGACCCTCACCTGGCCTTCTAGAAACTTAAATAGAAACTCTAGAGGTTGTGCTAGCTTCCTGGCATCTATTTTCCACCTCCCTTGAGGCAGGGCAGAATTTCATCTTGTGGGACTTGAACCTGGGCCCATGCCTCTAGAGGTGGACACCATTAACCACTAAGCCACTAAGGCTTGTATTTTTGGTGTTCCTTGGAGTCACTCCTGCCATGGTGAGGAGCATCATGCCAACAATCTCCCCCTTGCGCGTCACCCATGGAAGTTGTCCATGCTCAGCCTGCAACTCAAGAGGCTTGGGAAAGCCCAAGCTCCATACAAGTAGCATCATGCCTGTCCTTGGGTTGCGCGTTTGTCATGGCATCAGCAAGCATGAGCTTTTTGCCGTAGTGCACAAGCACCACATCACCCTTTGCAACAAGGTCTCGTGCAAAGTGATGCCAGATCTCTATGTGCTTGGTCCTCCGGTGTAGCAGAGGGTTCTTGGTCAGGCTGATGGCACTCATGTTGTCAACATTGAGTGTCGTTGGCTTCTTTTGCGGCACCCCAATCTCCTTGAGAAATCGCCGTAGCCATAGTGCCTCCTTTGCGGCTTCCGCGAGCGCAATATACTCCGCCTCAGTGTTGGACAGAGCCACACTGTCCTGCTTCCGGCTTCCCCAAGACACCGTTGCACCACCAAGCACAAAAACATAGCCTGATGTTGACTTGCGGTCATCAACGTCACCTGTCCAGTCAGCATCAGAGTAGCCAACCAACTTGAGAGAGTCAGTCCGCGCTCTCCCTCCAAACACAAGTCGCGAATGTGTCGTTGCCTTCAAGTAGCGGAGGATTCTCTTCACCGCTTGCCAATGTAGCGGCCCCGGATCAGCAACATAGCGGCTCACTTGTCCTTCAGCAAAGGCAAGGTCAGGTCGCGTCGCCACCATGGCATACATTATGCAGCCATCTCCGCCTTCTCGTCCTCCGTGCTCGGGCCCATGCTCGAGCTCAGCTCACATGTCGTTTTCATAGGTGTGCCGATGGAGTTGCACTCCTCCATGTTGTAGCGGCGGAGCACCTCCTGCACATATTTTTCTTGACCCATCTCTAGCGTGCATACTTTGCGGTCCCTCTTGATGGCGATGCCGAGGTAGTACTCAAGCTCGCCCATGTCTATCATCTTGAACCGGCCGCCAAGCTGTTGCTTCAGGCTCTTGAGCTCCCCCTCATCCGAAGACTCAAGGATGAGGTCATCCACATAGAGGACGATAATTTGGTGGAGTCCTAGCTGATTACGCACGTACACGCTGTGATCGACCATGCAGCGCTTGAAGCCAAGCTCACCCATGAAACTATCCATCTTGAGGTACCACATGAGCGGAGCTTGCTTCAGTCCATAGAGCGCCTTGCAAAGCCGGCACACCTTCCCTTGCGGCGCATCCACCCCCTCTGGCACCTCCATGTAGACTTCCTTGTCCAGGTTGTCATTGAGGAACGCGGTTTTCACATCCATTTGGTGGATTTCGTAGTCGTGTGCTGCTGCCACCAAGAGGATTGTACAGATGGATGCAAACTTGGCAACTGGTGCAAAGGTCTCGTCGTAGTGCTCCCCTTTTCTCTGGGCATATCCTTTCGCCACCAGCCGCGCCTTGTACCGCTCCACCTTCCCCTCCTTTCTGAGCTTCTTTCAGAAGATCCACTTGGAGCCGATGATTTTCTCATCCTCCGGCCGGTCAACCAGCGCCCAAGTGCCGTTCTCCTCGTGGGAGGCAAGCTCAAATTTTATTGTACCCTCCCACTCAGCCCCATCCTTCCGCTGCAGTGCCTCCTTTACATATTGAGGCTCCTCTTGCTTGAAGAAGGCTTGTGCAAACCCAGTCCAAATGCCCTTGTCGGCATCATACCTTTTTGTCCTTCTTCGCACACAATTACTCGTGCGGGGCTCTTGAGGCGATTGTTGTTGTTGCTGTCCCGTTTTGGCGCCATCCTCTCCAAGCGCCTGCTCCCCCTCTCTTGGAGACCTTGGAGACATTTGTTGACTCCCCACCTCCACGTCCATCTCCGGTGCTTCGGATTCCTCATCCAAACTGGCTGGAATAAAGTCTGCCGCTCGCCCATCCCTCGGGCGATGCTCTCCGGTTGGTGGTGATGCGAGGATATCACCCTCATTCACGTCCTCCGGCGTCTCCCCCTCAAGGAGTGGCATCCACTCCCCCTCTTGGAGAGACCTGCCTCCTTGTCTGTCCAACGGCTTTTCTCGTCGAACGTGACGTCGCGACTCCGTACAATCTGCTGCCTCCTTGGGACAAAGAGCCGGTACGCCTTGCTTCCGCTCTCATATCCAAGGAAAATACACCGGCTGGTACGCGGGTCCAGCTTGCTCCGTCCCTCACGTGCCTGCACCATTGCATGTGCAACACAACCAAACGTGCGGAGGTGATCCACCGCCGGCTTCCTCCCGCTCCACACCTCTTGTGGCGTCTTCCATGCCTTGCTCTCCTTGTCCTTCAGCGGCTTGGTCAGCATGAGATTCATGATGTACGCTGCTGATCTTGCCGCGTCCGCTCAATACCGTTGTGTAAGGCCGGCGTCGCTCAACATGGATCGCACCATGTTAAGGATTGTGCGATTCGCTCTCTCTGCAACGCCATTCTGTTGTGGGGAGTGTGGAGTTGTTTTTGCCACTCAATCCCCTTGCTCTTCATCCACCCAAGGCACCCCGCATATTCAACGCTGTTGTCACTCCGGAACGCCTTTACCTTCAACTCTGTTTGACGCTCCACATCAGCCACAAACTCCTGCATGCACGTACGGACCTCAATCTTCCGCTTTATTGGGTAGAGGTAGAGTTTCCAGCTGTGGTCATCGATGAACGTGAGGAAGTAGCGAGCTCCGCCGATGGAGCTCTCAAGCGGTCCACACACATCTGTGTGTACCACGGCCAGTTTTGCCGATGCACGCGTCCCCTTGGCAACAAACGGCTCCTGAGTATGTTTGCCAATGATGCATGGCTCACACACGGTCTCCTTGGTTCCATCAAGGCCGCTGATTTGGAGACCCCGCACCACTTCCCTCTTAGCCATCTCCTTCACGGTCGATGGAGAAATGTGGCAGAGTCGGCGGTGCCATAGGTCCAGGTCTCCTCCATCCTTCGTTGCAAGATTGGTGGCGTTGGACCCCACCCGGCTGCTGAGGATCCTGGCGCATAGCAGGTACAAGTCGTCCTCCCTCTTGGCATGCGCAATCACCTCACCTTTGCCCTCCTTGTGGATGACGGCCTCCTTCTTTGTGAAGAGCACCTCAAGTCCCTTGTCGGTAAGGCGGCTGACGGAGAGAAGGTTTGCCCCAAAGTTAGGCATATGCAGCACATCGTAGATTGTGCTCGTGACACGTTTGCCATCGACAATTGACTCAATGCGGACGCTACCCTCACCGGCGGCCACCTCTGTTCTTTCCATTGGCCACCGTCATGCGTCTCTCCAAGGCGCCGTAGGTGACAAATGCCGCCCTGTTGCATTGCGTGTGGTGGCTTGATCCAGAGTCGATGACGGCAGCTCCCGGATCCTTCAAGTTGGTGGAGTTGTACGCCATACGGGCGTGCTCATCTTTCTTCCCGCCCCGCTAGGACCGATATGTTTTCTTCTTGGGACAGTTGCGCGCGTAGTGGCCCTCATTGTTGCAATTGAAGCACTCCCCCTTCTTGTCACCCTTCTTGGTGCATTGTTTGGCACCCTTCCACTTGTCGCCTCGGCCTCCACTTTGAGGATGAACTGTGTAAGCTGAACTTGATGCCGCTGCACTCTCTCGACCGCCACGTCGCATCCACTCATTGCGCACGTACTCAGCAACCTTCGGGTACTTCAGCTCGTCGGAAGGCCAGCCACCAAGGACTGTGATCATGGGACTCCAACTGTCTCGCAAGGCCAGAAGGAGGATCATAGCTTGCAGCTGAAAGTCGACCTCCCAACCAGTGGCCACGCACTCCGCTGCGAGCCACTCAATCTACTGCATGATCTCCATGGTGTTGTCGCCTTCGTTGGCTCGGAGGGTGACGAGTCGTTTGAAGATGAAGAGCAGATTAGCAAGGTTGCTTGACTAATAGATGGAGCAGATTCTTGACCATGCGTCTGCAGCCATGGTGCATCCTTGGATATGCCCAAGTTGTGGTGGGCATAACGCGGACACAAGGAGCGCCAACGCCTTTTTGTTTCGCTTCTTGTATGCCTCCTTCACCTCAGCCATTGCAGTCTCCGGCGGAGCAGTCTCATCACCTTTTACGAGCTCAAGCAGTCCCTTGTCGTCGAGGAAGACCTCAAACTGCCACCTCCACAAGGCAAAGCCTGTCCCATCAAACGTAAGGACAGCGCGGCTGCTCTCTTGCTCGCTGGTTGCCATGTGTTGCTGTTGGAAGCGTGGAATCAAGTTGGCTTTGAACCCCTTAGAGGCGTGGGCGCATAACCCTTTGTTGGCCTGAGGGTAAGTGTGCACCCTGGAGGGTCCCTAGCAGTGGCTGCATAACACCACCAACTCTTTTTGGAGATACTGAAACTGTGGAGGCAACTGGTTTCAAGGATGGCAGAAAACTGGTCATAGAGTGAGGAAATAGTTTTGGCCTCAATTGACTGGGAATGTACAGTTGATCAAGGCTCACAGGGAGACATGCCTACTTTGGTTGGTAATTGTAAATGGTAGCCACATTGTGCCACTACGTATTGAAGGTCCTTGTGCTTGCTAGGTGATACCTGGTGTTCCCAAACCATTGTTTCCCCCTCTGACCATTTGTGGCTCGTATTATGAGTTGTCAATGTTGACCACACACAACGGATTTCTTTGGTCATTGGCAGTACATATGGCTACTTTGGTCGGTCATTGTGCATGGTAGCCACACTGTGTTACCACATATTGAAGGAAGTTGTACTTTCTAGTTGAAAACTAATATTCCAAAACCATTGTTTCCCCCTCTGACCATTTGTGACTCGTGTTATGGGTTCTGAACGTTGACCACCCATACTAAAATTCTTTGGTCATGGTCAGTGACATATGCCTAGTTTGGTTGTTCAGTGTGCATAGTAGCTACACCGTGCCACTAGTATTGAAGTTCTTTGTCCTTTGTAGTCAATACATAGGGTTCCCAAACCATTGTGTCTCCCTCTGACCATTTGTGTCTCGTGTTATGAGTTCTCAATGTTGACCACACATAGTGGACTTCTTTGGTCATAGTCAGTGACGTATGCATCCTTTGGTTGGTCACCGTGCACACTAGGGACACCGTGGCACTTCTTGTTGAAGTTCTTTGTACTTGCTAGTTGATAATTAGTGTTCCCAACCCATTGTTTCCCCCCTTTGACGATATGTGACTCGTGTCATGAGTTTTCAACATTGACCACACACTGTGAAATTCTGTTGGTCATGGTTAGTGGCATATGCCTACTTTGGGTTGTCAATGTACATGGTTGCCATGCCGTCTCACTACGTACTGAAGGTCTTTGTGCTTTCTAGTTGATAGCCTGCGTTACCAAACCATTGTTACCCCCTCTGACTATCCGTGACTCTTGTTGTAAGTTGTCAACGTTGACCACATGAAGTGAAATGCTTTGGTCATGGTCAGTGACATATGCATACTTTGGTTGGTCACTGTGCATGGTAGCCACACTGTGCCACTATATATTGAAGGTTTTTGTGTTGGAATATTCAAGTCAACACTGACATCTTCCCTCGGATAATGCGAGATCTCAATACATGGTTCAGGCTCGGCATTGAGCCACTACGGACCACCTCGCCAACGGATTGTCTGTCACGACTAGTGACCTAGAGGCGAGTCGCCCCTAATAAGTGCGGCCAGGTGGCAATCGCGTCCGGCTAGCGAAGAAGAAGCCGTTGTGATGCCCCTGTCCTGTTCTGCGATATATTACCGAGGACATTCATTCCCTCAAACTTAACCAGAACAGTTCTCTCCATCTTGTTCCCCTTTTGTTCCGCGGCTTTGCCGTCGTGTCTTCGCTCTGCTAGCACCTTGCATACCTTGCCTTTGCCAGCCTCGCACAGTTCTCAGCTTTTCGCTCCGTCACTCTCACTCCTTCGCTCAGTCAACTATCACTCATCTCACTCTTGCTTTCTCTCAGCAGCTCATCTACCTCGTCTCCCTCACATCTCGACCTCTCTCAAGGTCTGCGACTATTTCCTCGAGACCGCTCTTCCTTCTGTCACTTTGCTGATGTACTCATGCATGGTCCGATGGTTCTGCCTGCTTCTGCTACTACCATTCTCGTGCCTGCATTCTTCTGACATTGTATCGGAGCATCAGGCAACAACACCTGGTACCTCGTGACCTCGTCATCGCTCTGCCGCCATCCTTACTCCACCGCTCTGATTTGTATTCCTCCGCCGCCGCTACCGTCGCTTTGCGCCTCTCTGCCTCGCCAACAGCTGCTATCAGCAGTACCGCCTGGTGTGCTCCTTGTGCTGAAGAAACGCCACGTCATCCTGAGGAAGCCCTGCGCCCATTCCGTTCCTGTGGCCAATTATTGGTGACTTGTCATCTACAACAGCCGTAAGCAGTTCCCGAGTCGCTGCGTGCCATCAACTACCTGGAAGCTTTCTGCCGTTTGCCATCCACTGCATCTCATCTCCTCAGCCTCCACAAGCACCTCCGCCCTTCTCCTCTCATCAGCCACCTCTACTGCATCAGTCTCAACCTCCTCGGCTCCTTTGCATCCTTCCTCTTGAGCCGCATTCTCGCGCCGCCTTCTCACATCGTCAGCAGCAGCAGTGCAACTCCCGCCATCAGGATATCGGACACCACCAATCTTCTTGCTCCCACTGCGAGCCAATCGGGGAACAAGCCGTCACTCTCCTGACATCAGCGGAATCTTGGTTGTACTCACCGCATGACTTGCTATGTTGCAACCAACTTCCTCTAGCTACCAGGATATCGGCAACCACCACTCTCCCTGCCCATCGGTCTCGGGCCAACTGGGGAACAAGCCATCACTCTCCTGAAAGCAGAGCACTCGGTTGCCTCGCCCGTGCCTCCCACCGCGCCGCTATCTTCTACCTCCATCCTCCGCCTCCGCCACTCCCGTCATCGGTCTTCCCCTTGTGTCATCGTCACCTTCATCTTAATTTTCTGCATGCCTCATCGTCATTATCACCCCAACCTCCTGCTCCAACTCCTGCCTCAACTACCCTCTTTGCATTGCCCGTCGTCATGTGCATCGTCCACGCTACCTCCGTCTTGTTCTGTTTTGCCTCCGCATCACTCTCAGCTCGTCACAAGGATCCGCCCGGTTGTATCACCCGTTCCGCAACAACTTGCGCCCACGCCAAAAAATCTTTTGCAGCGCACGTGGTTTTGCTCCTGCGTCCACTCAGCCATCAGCCTCCTCCTTTTTCCTTCGACTCGCTTTCTGCTCGACACAAGGATCTGCCCGGTCGCATCGCCTGTTGCGCGACGACCTGCACCCACGCCAAAACTTCCTGCAGTGTACGCAGCTCGCCCCTGCGCCCACTCCGCCATCATCAACTTCAGCCTCCGCATCATGAGCATCTGTGGCCAGCAAAAGGACTTGTACGAGCCAGCTGTCCACTTTACAGCGGCCTGCATCCACGCTGGCAGCAGATTTCTCGCGGCTCATTGGCCCCAGTGATACCCCCAATTTTGCCGCGCACTATTCTCCTCCGGTGCTCTCCAGTTCCGCGCCTGGTCACTTCCGCGCCTCTTTGACTCCGTGCTTTGTCTGTTCCGCGACTCCGTCGTTCCGCGGATCCGTGCAGCACTTGTTCGTTGCTCCTCCACCGCCTCTCCTGGTCTTGCGCGGATGCTTCACACCCTGGGCATCCCGCGTGTGGGCAGTGCTCCGCGACTCGCTCCTCACCAACACGAGAGTCCGCCACCTCGTGGCCTCTGACTCTTCCACCCACGGAACCCTGTTCCGTGGTTGTGCGCAAGGCCGCGGAGTCGCTGGCAGCACCCTTCACCCTGCTTGCGTTCCCTGGTAGTGATAGCACTTAGTGGAATTCTTGTTGGACCCAGGATTGGAAGCGGATTGAGCAGCAAGATGTGCACACACTCAGAGAGGAAGAATTCGTCCTCCGCGGAGCACCTCCGCGGAGAGCACTTCTTCGGGTTCCTTAAGCAGCTGCGGATCTCAGAAGGGAAGCGAGAGTGTGAAACTGACTGACACCTGCACGGATTAATGAGACATGAGGTGGCAATCTGATCCGGAACGAGTCGGGGAATCGGGCTTGCATTAAGTCAGATGGCACAAGATTAGATGGCGGATAGATTGCTTTTGTCACAGAGAGACAGACATATCAATCGACACTAGTTCCTCCGCTATACCGCCTTTTTATATTCACCAAATCTAGCTCTCTAAGCCTCCTATCACACTCTCTTCCCTACCTCGGACTCCGCGCGGTGCGCCAGGCGCACCGCGGGTCTCGTCCTTCATCACATACACCAGACTACT
Organism: Penium margaritaceum; assembly: GCA_023375785.1. Taxonomy (NCBI): domain Eukaryota; kingdom Viridiplantae; phylum Streptophyta; class Zygnematophyceae; order Desmidiales; family Peniaceae; genus Penium; species Penium margaritaceum. The sequence goes on along the minus strand of SZWC01001261.1, from coordinate 38,226 downwards.
ACATTTCCCTACTCTACTACAGCTTCTTCCTCTACTCCGCGGCTTGGGTGCACGCGGTCTTGTGTTCTTCCTTGAATCTTCGTCTTCACGCGGTGCGTCTTCCCGATTCTCCTCCTTGATTGCCGGTGTCCACCCTGGGCACTCATTGGCCAAGCTCCTTCCTGATTTCCGGTTCTGCCGACATGTGTCTTTGCACGTCCGAGGCTCCTGCTTCACTCCCACTTCTCTGCGGCTCGGTCCATGTTCTCTTTCCACCGCGGATTCTCACCCTGCCACCCCGCGCCTTCTTGGTTCTTCCGCGGTCATCACTTCCAATGACCGCAGAAAGGTTACCATCGATTTTGCTTCCTGGCGGCAACTTTTCCCGCCTCTCATCCTCCACCGCCAATGGATCCCGCGCCACCCCACGCTCTACCGCAACCTTGTTGCGGGAGCCAGCACCCCTTGCGCGTTCTCCATTGCTCTGCGGCCTCCCCTTCATCCTCCTCCGCGGATCTGTGGTCGCGGCTGCCTCTTTTCCCGGACTTGTGGGTCGCGGCGACTCTCCTCCGCGGATCCATCTTCCTCCCAGCGGAGGTGCGGTGGATCTCCGCCTGACACCCAGCCTTCCCCTTGCCGCATCCTGTCCCTGTATCTCAGTAGCGTACGTGGTCTTGCCTCTGCGCCTACTCAAATCATCAATCGCTCCTCCGCCTTCCGTATCATCTTGTGTTTGGCACACGGATCCACCCGGTCGCATCGCCCGCTCCGCGACGACCCGCGCCCACGCCGAAAACATCAGCAGCGCACGTGGTTTCGCCCCTGCGCACACTCAATCATTGCTCGTTCCTCCGCCTTCCGCACCATCTTCTTGTTGGCACAAAGATCCGACCGATCGCATCGCCCAAGTTGCGACGACCTACACCAACGCCAAAACTTCCTCCAGCGCACAACGTTTCACCACCGGGCCCACCTCACTCTCAATTTACTCCTCCACCTCCACCTTCACCACTCCAATACTTCCTCAGTGTGGGCGGTCCCAACCCCACAATCAACCACTTGCATTTGTAGTAGAAGGGAAATCCACCGAGGTCGCACCACTGGAACCGGACACCACCCGTCTCTCTGCTAAATCAAGCTAACCGGTGGAACGAGCTGCTGTATCTGTGGATCTGACCACTCCAAAGACTGCGCCTCTCTCCATTCTCTTGGACTCTCAAAGTTGAAAGTGACAGAGCACTCTTTGAGAAGTGGCGTTGTGGCAGCGCCCTCCATCCCTTGCACCCACCATCTTCACCATCACCTCTCTAAGGGACCATGCCAAGGAGAATGAGATCTCGGCGGTATCTCCTTGGAACAACATCCTCATCAAGGTCAGCTCAACAACTGATCTCGATGAATCAACGGTTCCCCTCGGCACTCCCTGCACTGGAACAAACCATAAGCAACAACACGATCAATGCTCTTCTTCGTGTTCAACCTTCAGTGAAGCCGATCTACTTCATTGACTGTTTAACACCCAAAAGCGCACTGATGGACATTGTCACTCATCTTCCAGAGTGTCTACGGGACTCCCCCCAATTGGACAGGAAAAGAGATGGTTCCACAAACTACCATCAATGGAGAGTTGAACTACTCCTCATCATGGGACGACTTCGATTTCCCAAGTTCAATCTACGACACGTACTACTTGGTCTCCTCGACTCAAGATCCCTTCTTGGTGCGGACTGGGTTGAAGAACTTCTCAATGAGGCGCTCGTCCTCACCACTCACCACTCTCTTCACCCACTTATCCGACACCCACATGAAGGATTCTCTGAGATCTAGCAAACCATGTATCTGACCTGTGCATCACCTTCCTCCCAGTGTTGACTTCAAGGGGGGCTGTTGGAATATTGAATTCTACACTGATATCTTCCCTTGGATAATCCGAGATATCAATAAATGTTTCAGGCTCGGCATTGAGCCACTACGGACCACCTCGCCAGCGGACTGTCGGTCACGACTAGTGACCTAGAGGCGAGTTGCCCCTAATATCTGCGACCACGTCGGAATCGCGTCCGGCTAGCGAAGAAGACGCCGTTGTGATGCCCCTGTCCTGTTCTGCAATACATTTCCGAGGATATTCATTTCTTCAAACTTAACCATAACAGTTCTCTCCATCCTGTTCCCCTTTGGTTCCGCGGCTTCGCCGCCGTGTCATCGCTCTGCTCGCACCTTGCATACCTTGCCTTCGCAGGCCTTGCACAGTTCTAAGCTTTTTGCTCTGTCACTCTCACTCCTTTGCCTAGTCAGCTATCACTCATCTCACTCTCGCTTTCTCTCGGCAGCTCGTCTACCTCGTCTCCCTCACATCTCGACCTCTCTCAAGGTGTGCGACTAAATCCTCGAGACGGCTCTCGCTTCCGTCACTTTGCTGACGTACTCCTGCATGGTCCGATGCTTCTGCCTGCTTCTGCTACTACCAATCTCGTGCCTGCTTCACAGCATTATACTTGTTAATCAATAACTAGTATTCACAAACCATTGCACCCCCCTTTGACAATTTGTGACTTGAATTATGAGTTGTCAAAGTTGACCACACACAGTGACAATCTTTGGTCATGGCCAGTGACACATGCCTACTTTGGTTGGTTATTGGACATGGTAGCCACACCGTGCCACTACTTATTGAAGGTCGTTGTACTTGCTAGTTGAAAACTAATATTCTGAAACCATTGTTTCCTCCTCTGACCATTTTTGCCTCGTGTTATGGGTTGTGAATGTTGACCACCAATACTGAAATTATTTGGTCATGGTCAGTGACAGAGGCCTAGTTTGGTTGTTCGGTGTGCATAGTAGCCACACCGTGCCACTACGTATTGAAGTTCTTTGTCCTTTCTAGTCGGTACATAGGGTTTCCAAACCATTGCCTCTCCGTCTGCCCATTTGTAACTCGTGTTATGAGTTGTCAATGTTTACCACACACAGTGGACTTCTTTGGTCATAGTCTGTGACGTATGCATCCCTTGTTTGGTCACTCTGCACGCTAGCCACACCGTGCCACTACATGTTGAAGGTCTTTGTACTTGCTAGTTGATAACTAGTGTTCCCATCCCATTGTTTCCCCCGCTGACCATTTGTGACTCGTTTTATGAGTTGTCAACGTTGACCACACACAGTAAAATTGTTTCGGTCATGGTTGGTGGCATATACCTGCTTTGGTTTGTCGTTGTACATGGTTTCCATGCCGTGTCACTACTTACTGAAGGTCTTTGTGCTTTCTAGTTGATAGCTAGTGTTCCCAAACCGTTGTTACCCCCTCTCACTATCTGTGACTCTTCTTGTGAGTTGTCAACGTTGATCACATGAAGTGAAATTCCCCAACCAACGTTCTTGCAGCGGAGACAACTACATGGTCCCACTATAAGGGACGGTCTTCTGCTGCGAGCACTGCGGAGGTCTCGCCAATGAATCATGCACCAAGGAAGTGGGACAGAGTAAGGAAGGCAAGAAAAATTGCCGCTGCTCGAGGTGCAAGAAGTACGAGCGGACGCCACACTGCTCCTCCGGCAATAAGCTGGTTGACGCGCCAAGAATAGAGACGCGCTGTGAGGGATCCAGACTCTTTGTCGACCATGAATGCGCGGGAAGATTCGAGCGGACTGGAGATGTGGAAACGTACTGCAGACCCTGCTAGGAGCAGAACCACCCCAGGCCCCGCAGGCAGTTCAAGCGCCTGACCTGATGAAAAGACTCTGGGGCAGAGTCTTGTAAAAAGGGGGGGTTTGGGGGCATTGGTGTCAGGCAAGATCCTGCCGCAGATCTGCGAGGAGGAAAGTCCGCGGAGGAACAACCGGGACATGAAGGAAGCGGCGCAAAGAACGCTGGCTCCCGCCGAACGCGTGGTCTAGCATGGGGTAGCGCAGAGTCCAACTGTACCGTACATGGGCCACATGGAGGGAGGCTGCCGCAGGTTGACATTGTCATCTGCGGTGGCCGCCCCCGGCCATCCCAAGGGCTTATGACGAAATATGTGAAAGAGGCGGGAAGAAGCAGATGGAGAATCCGCGGTGGAAAAGGAGCAGGGGACGAACCGCAAAAGGGGAGGCAATCACAGAGAAAACCAAGCGGAGACATGCAGGGCTGCAGGTGGATGAGACAATCAGGGAAGCAGCAACCAATCAGCATGAAAATTGGCGCATCAATCACGCAAAGGGTGTCTAAGGACGCACCGCAGAAGACAAAGATTCAAGGAAGAACACCAAGACCGCGTGTGCGAGCCGCGGATGAAGAAGAATACCTAGGAATAAGGATGATGATTCCTTATGTGAGGACGAGACCCACGATGCGTAGCCGCACCGCGTGGAAGTCCAAGTAGGGGAATGAGGATGGTATGAGACGGATGAGACCGCCGCGGTGTAGACACGCCATACGGAGTCCCAACTACGTAAGGCCTAGACAATAGTAGAAAAAGTTGTCCTCCAGTCCTGATTGCTCTTGACCGGACATTCCGCCGGATCATGTACTTTGCTCCTGGTTATCAAGTCATTTATCGCTCCCATCTGTACTCTCTGCATTCCGCGTTCCTGCCTAGCGTTACCTATGAATATATAGCCGCGGACCGCGGATGCAAAGTGCGCGAGTAGCCAAAACCCGAGTTGAAGTGAACTTCCGGCGGTGCCCTTGCCTGCACACGGCTGCGGAACGGGGTTCCGCGAAGAGGAGCAAGAAGTCACGAGGTGGCAGCTCGCGTGTGGCAGAAATTGGACTGCAGAGTGTCACTTACCGGTGAGGATACTGCGTAAAAGAACAAACCTGTAATCCGCTGAATTCCCACTTAATGTTGGGATCATAGGTCTGTAGTCAAGCAAGTTGTAGAAAAGCAAGAAGTGCTGTGATTGGGCAGGGTTAGCGGACAGCTCGCAATTGAGTAGGCGCAGAGAAAGATAGAACTGCGGCAAAAATTGGGGGCATCATACGTATTCCAGGTCTTTGTGCTTTCTTGTTGATAGCCACTACTCCCAAACCATTGTTACCCCCTATGACTTTCTGTGACTCTTGCTATGAGTTGTCAGCGTTGACCACATTAAGTGAACTTCTTTGGTCATGGTCTGTGACATATGCATACTTTGGTTGCTCACTGTTCATGGTAGCCACACAGTGCCACTACATATTGAAGGTCTTTGTACTTGCTAATCGATAACTTGTATTCACAAACCATTGTTTCCCCCGCTGACCATTTGTGACTCGTGTAATGAGTTGTCAAAGTTGACCTCACATAATGACATTCTTTGGTCATGGTCAGTGACGCATGCCTACTTTGGATGGTCATTCTACATGGTAGCCACACTGTGCCACTACGTACTGAAGGTCCTTGTGCTTGCTAGTTGATGCCTGGTGTTCCCAAACCATTGTTTCCCCCTCTGACCATTTGTGCCTCGTATTATGAGTTGTCAACCTTGACCATACAAAAAGGATTTCTTTGGTCAAAGACAATACATATGCCTACCTTGGTCGGTCATTGTGCATGCTAGCCACACCGTGCTACTACTTATCGAAGGTCGTTGTACTTGCTAGTTTAAAACTAATTTTCTGAAATAATTGTTCCCCCTCGGACCATTTGTGACATGTGTTATGGGTTGCAAACTGTGACCACCCCTACTGAAATTCTTTTGTCATGGTCAGTGACATATGCCTAGTTTGGTTGTTTGGTGTGCATAGTAGCCACACTGTGCCACTAAGTATTGAAGTTCTTTGTCCTTTCTAGTCAATACATAGGGTTCCCAAACCATATTCTCTCCCTCTGACCATTTGTGACTCGGGTTATGAGTTGTCAATGTTGACCACACATAGTGGACTTCTTTGGTCATATTCAGTGACGTATGCATCCTTAGGTTGGTCACTGTGCATGCAAGCCACACCGTGCCACTACTTGTTGAAGGTATTTATACTTGCTAGTTGATAACTAGTGTTCCCAACCCATTATTTTGTTGTTATTCTATGCCCCATGGCCACTGCTATGGTTTGACGGACAGGTTGGGCATGTACTGCTCCCTTGGAGTAAGTCCCCTAAACCCTGTTCATGATGCAAGTCCAAGCGAGACACCAGAATTGTAGCGCAACGGATAGCATGTTGGATCTAGGGACAACAGGTCCTGCGATTGAGCCTTGATGTGCGCAGGAGGTTTTTTTACCTTCTTGCACAGGGGGGAAGTTTCTTAGACATTCCTCCATGCATGAGAAGAGTGCGCCACTTGGCGGTTAGTGGATGCACCAATTGGCGGACTGGTGAGGTGTAAGGGTGATACCGAGTCCAGAATCCCGAGTTCAGCCTTGGACTCGGACTTGCGAGTCCGAGTCCAGTCCTGGACTTGGACTTGCGAGTCCGAGTCCAGGAGCCGCGAGTCCAGGACTCGTGAGTCCAAGCGGACTTGGACTCGCGAGTCCTTGACTGTAACACAGTAATATTGGAGCCTATGTCTCACTTTTTCATGCTGTCGTGCATGTTTTTGCCATCACTCTTCCATTTATGTCACCTTCTATGTCATATTGCTTCAGAATGCATTACCATCTATAGTGCTTTTGGGTGAAATTACAACATCATGGACTCAAGACCAGACTTGCGAGTCCGAGTCCAGGCTCAGTGGCAGACTCGGACTCGCGCGTCCAAGGCGAGACTCGGAATCCCGAGTCTGTCTCCCGAGTCTCCTGGACATGGTATCACCCTTAGTGAGGTGGTGTGGAGTGACCACCCCAAAAGTGCCACTACCCACACACCTTGGAAGCCAGGCCTAGGACTTTATGTACCAGGCTCATTCCTCATTCTAATTACACAATCTGGCCTTAGATGCTCCTCAGAGAGTTGTCCAACTAAGGAACAGTATAAAGAAGACACTGGTTGGTCTAAGCCCCAGGAGTTAGTCTTTGACTAGCACCTAGCACAAAAGTGACCAAGTGGACACAGTTGCTAGCAAGTGATTGCCTAGGAACTGCTCAGTGTGGAACCGTGATCCTGAGGGTGATATCTTCTCCTAGCTGAAATGCTGGGAGAGGACGGCAGGTGCTATTGTGTCGGCCCTGTTTTCTAGTCCGTCTGCCTCAGGCTGGTTGACAAAGGGTTATGGGCCCACGCTCACCAGTTGTAAGGCACGCTTCGCTCAACTCTGGTACGCTCTCTCTAGGTACGCACGCTGCCTCCATGAGCTCCATCAGCTCCATCAGCTTCATCAGCTCCAACGGCTTGGTCTACACTCAGCACACGGGGACCAAGGACAAGCTCTGCCCTTGGAGGCACAACCCTTGTGTCCCAACCAGGAGAAGCTCTGCCCTTGGTGGCAAGACCCTGGGTGTGTTGGTGTAGATATCTTCTCTATGTGCAGGTGAACATCGGCTGGAGGGGTAAGCAACGGATCTGCATCCTAAAACCGGTAGCAGACATTAGCTAACATCAGCCTACATCGTCCTCAATGCAGCAGAGACGTGGGAAGCAGATAAGGGCAACAAAAATGGTTGACCCATCAGGAGGAGTGGGGGCTGCCGCAGGGCAGTCCTCAAACTCAACAGTGGCTACCACAGGGCAGACCACTGGAGCAAATGTGAGCGCTACGTCACTGCCGCAAGGTCTTGGACCCTTGGGAGGAATGCCCATTTTTGAGGGGGTTGACTTCCCCCTTTGGAGATGGCAGTTCAAGCTGGCGATGAAAGTGCGCGGCTTCATCAAGCTACCAAAGGGAGAGGAGCAGGTTCCCGCGGAAGGCACATCCGAGCATGAGGCGTGGATGGATCGAAATGATATTGTCATGTCACTTCTCAGCAATGCGATAGCCAGGAAATATGTTCCCATCATTGCCGGGTACACGCTGGCTTCCAAAGCTTATAACAAGCTCAAGCGCGTGCACCAATCNTTGGGACCTTGACAAAAACATACAAGCCATGATCCTCCTCATGGCGCTACCGGAGAGCTGGAGCCCAATGATCACCGTCATGGGCGGCTGGAAGTAGGATGACCTGCCATACACGGCAGTGTCCGAGTACGTGCGAAACGCGGCCATGCGCCGCAGCGGAAGTGAGGCTAACTTCTCAGCCTATGCCGTACGCTACGGTGGCCGTGGGAGCAAAGGATCAGCCTTTGGTCAGAAAGGCGGCAGCAGAAGCGGTGGTGGCGGAGGAAACAATGGCGGCAAGGCGCCCAAGCGACAGGGTAACTGCCGCAAGTGCGGCAAACCTGGGCACTGGGCAAGAGAGTGCAGGTCGCCAAAGAAGGAAGGCGGCGGAAGCGGTGGGAACAAAGGTAGCAAAAAGGGTGGCAAAGAAGCCACCAACATGATGGCACAGAGCACGCCTCCAGTAAAAGGAGCGGCGCTGCTCAGGCCAGGAGCTTTTGGGCTTGACTCCGGCACCGATCATCACTCTAGCAACGACCAGGCTGGATTTGTCTCCATCGGCCCCACCGATCGGCGGTTCAGATGCGCAAACGGTAGCGTCGTGAACGGAAAGGGGCGTGGGTGACAAGCTGGTGAGCATCAGCCTCAATGGTGCAGAGAAGGATCTACGGCTACGTGACGTGGTGTGCATGCCTTCCTTTGCGGCAAACCTTCTGTCCGTGTCAAAAATAACGGACAACGACATGACGGCGGTGTTCATGCAGAAGAAGGCGGTCATCGCCAAGAACGAGGACATCAAGGTCCTCTACGCCAACAAAGATCTCGTGGCACAGGTTCCACGGGTTGACGGACTTTACGTACTGCAGAGAACGGCAGCAAAGAGCTGGCACAACGAGGGTCATGCGGGTGCAGCGGAGGTAGTGGTCTCGACACCGACGCAGGAGAGGACACCAATGAAAACTAAAAAACCATCCTCTGCCGCAAAAGACGAAGATGCTGATATGTGGCATAGTCTCTTTGGGCATGTTGCAAACAGCACGCTCCAAGTCATCCAGCAACAACAGCTGGTCCGTGGCATGGATGGTTGCAAGAAGGATGCGGTTGGGTGTGGCATCCTGTGTGAACCTTGCCTCCAAGGCAAGACCAAGCAAACTCACTTTGGGCACAATGGTCGCCACACAAAATCAGCCCTTGACCTGATTCACACCGACGTGTGCGGACCCTTTCGCACGTCGTCAAATGGTGGTAGCAAGTATTTTCTGACCTTCATAGACGACCACAGTCGCAAGGTGTGGATCTTCTTCCTCAAAGCAAAGGGAGAGGTCAGAGAAAAGTTGCAGGAGTTTGTCGCCATGGTGGAGCGGCAGACCGGAAAGAAGGTCAAAGCGATGTAAAGCAACAACGGCGGAGAGTACAAGGCATGCAAGGGCTGGTTGCGTCAACATGGGATCAACCACTAGCCCACAATGCCTTACACGCCGCTCAGCAATGGTGTTGCCAAACGGATGAATCAGACCATCCTTGGCATGGTGCATAGCATGCTCTTCGATGCAAAGCTTCCACCGCAGTTCTGGGCACAAGCGACAAGAACGGCATGCTATCTCGTCAACCTGACTCCTGCGGCTGCACTGGGTAGACACGGAAAGAAGAAGGGAAAGCAACAGATGACGCCACAAGAAGTTTGGTCAGGGAAGAAGCCGGACGCATCACACCTGAAAGTATTTGGCTGCACCGCATGGGCAAAGATCCAGGCGGGTGAGGGTGCCGGCAAGCTGGATGCAAGAGCGCAAAAGTGCGTTATGGTGGGCTATGAGACGGCCCACAAGACCTA
>SZWC01001261.1:4432-25488 GCA_023375785.1 Penium margaritaceum | reverse complement strand
GGGGGGGGGGGGGGGGGGGGGGGGGGAAGTTTCTTAGATATTCCTCCATGCATGATAAGAGTGCACCACTTGGCGGTCAATTGATGCGCCAATTGGCGGACTGGTGAGGTGGTGTGGAGTGACCACCCCAAAAGTGCCACTACCCACACACCTTACAAGCGAGGCCTAGGACTATATGTACCAGGCTCATTCCTCATTCTTATTACACAATCTGGCCCTAGATGCTCCTCACAGAGTTGTCCAAGTAAGGAATAGCATAAAGAAGATACTTGTTGTTCTAATCCCCAGGAGTTAGTCTTTGACTAGCACCTAGCCCGAAAGTGACCAAGTGTTAAGTGCACACAGATGCTAGCAAGTGATTGCCTAGAAACTGATCAATGTGGAACCGTGATCCTGAGGGTGTTATCTTCTCCTAGCTGAAATGCTAGGAGCGGACGGCAGGTGCTATTGTATCAGCCCTGTTTCATAGTCCGTTTGCCTCAGGCCGGTTGACACGTTCCCCCCTCTGGCCATTTGTGACTCGTGTTATGAGTTTTCAACGTTGACCACACACTGTGAAATTCATTTGGTCATGGTTAGTGGCATATGCCTACTTTGGTTTGTCACTGTACATGGTTGCCACCTTGCGTCACTACGTAGTGTCGGTCTTTGTGCTTTCTAGTTGATATCCAGCGCTCCCAAACCATTGTTACCCCCTCAGACTATCAGTGACTCTTGTTGTGAGTTGTTAACGTTGACCACATGAAGTGAAATTCTTTGGTCATGGTCTGTGACATATCGATGTTTTGGTTTGTCAATGTGCATGGTTGGCACACTGTGCCTCTGCATATTGAAGGTCTTTGTACTTGCTAATCGATAACTAGTATTCACAAACCATTGTTTCCCCCTCTGACCATTTGTGACTCCTGTTATGAGTTGTCAAAGTTCACCACACATAGTGATATTGTTTGGTCATGGTCAATGACACATGCCTACTTTGGTTGGTCATTGTACATGGTAGCCACGCCGTGCCACTACTTATTGAAGGTCCTTGTGCTTGCTATTTGATACCTGGTGTTGCCAAACCATTGTTTCCCCCTCTGGCCATCCGTGACTCATATTATGAGTTGTCAACGTTGACCATACCTAGCGGATTTCTCTGGTCAAAGGCAGTACATATGCCTACTTTTGTCGGTCATTATGCATGGTAGCCACAACGAGCTACTACTTATTGAAGGCTGTTGTACTTGCTAGTTGAAAACTAATACTCCAAAAGCATTGTTTCCCCCTCTGACCGTTTGTGACTCGTGTTATGGGTTGTGAATGTTAACCACCCGTACTAAACATCTTTGGTCATGGTTGGTGACATATGCCTAGTTTGGTTCTTCGGTGTGCATAGTAGCCACACCGTGCCACTACGTATTGAAGTTCTTTGTGATTTATAGTCAATACATAGGGTTCCCAAACCATTGGCTCTCCCTCTGACCATTTGTGACTCGTGTTATGAGTTGTCAATGTTGACCACACATAGTGGAATCCTTTGGTCATAGTCAGTGACCTATGCATCCTTTGGTTGGTCACTGTGCACACTAGGCACACTGTGCCACTTCTTGTTGAAGGTCTTTGTCTTGCTAGTTGATAACTAGTGTTCCCAACCCATTGTTTCCCACTCTGACCATATGTGACTTGTGTTATGAGTTTTCAACGTTGACCACACACTGTGAAATTCTTTTGGTCATGGTTAATGGCATATGCCTACTTTGGTTTGTCACTGTACATGGTTGCCATGCCTGTCACTACGTACCGAAGGTCTTTGTGCTTTCTATCTGATAGCCAGTGTTCCAAAACCATTGTTACCCCCTCTGACTATCTGTGACTCTTGTTGTGAGTTGTCAACGTTCACCACATGAAGTGAAATTCTTTGGTCATGGTCAGTGACATATGCATACTTTGGTTGGTCACTGTGCATGGTAGCCAAACTATGCCACTACATATTGAAGGTATTTGTAATTGTTTATCAACAAATAGTATTCAGAAACCATTGTTTCCCCCTCTGACCATTTGTTACTCGTGTTATGAATTGTCAAAGTTGACCACACACAGTGACATTCTTTGGTCATGGCCAGTGACACATGCCTGCTTTGGTTGGTCATTGCACATGGTAGCCACATCGTGGCACTACTTATTGAAGGTCCTTGTGCTTAGTAGCCTATACATAGTGTTCCAAACCCATTGTTTCCCCCTCTGACCATTTGTGACTCGTATTATGAGTTTTCAATGTTGACCACGCACAACGGATTTCTTTGGTCAAAGGCAAAACATATGGCTACTTTGGTCCGTCGTTGTGCATGGTAGCCACACTGTGCTACTATTTATTGAAGGTCGTTGTACCTGCTAGTTGAAAACTAATACTCCAAAACCATTGTTTCCTCCTCTGACCATTTGTGACTCGTGTTATCGGTTGTGAACGTTGACCACCCATACTGAAATTCTTTGGTCATGGTCAGTGACATAAGCCTATTTTGGTTGTTCGGTGTGCACATAGCCACACCATGCCACTACGTATTGAACTTCTTTGTCCTTTCTAGTCGGTACATAGGGTTTCTAAACCAGTGCCTCTCTGTCTGACCATTTGTGACTCGTGTTTTGAGTTGTCAATGTTGACCACACATAGTGGACTTCTTTGGTCATAGCCAGTGACGTATGCATCATTTGGTTGGTCACTGTGCACGCTAGCCACACCGTGCCACTACTTGTTGAAGGTCTTTGTACTTGGTAGCTGATAACTAGTGCTCCCAACCCATTGTTTCCCCTTCTCACCATCTGTGACTCGTGTTATGAGTTCTCAATGTTGACCACACACAGTAAAATTCTTTTGGTCATGGTTAGTGGCATATGCCTACTTTGGTTTGTTACTGTACATGGTTGCCACGCCGTGTCACTATGTACTGAAGGTCTTTGTTGTTTCTAGTTGATAGCCAGTGTTCCCAAACCATTGTTACCCTTTCTGATTATCTGCAACTCTTGTTGTGAGTTGTCAACGTTGACCACATGAAGTGAAATTCTTTGGTCAAAGTCAGTTACATATGCATACTTTGGTTGGTCACTATGCACGGTAACCAAAGTGTGCCACTACATATTGAAGGTCTTTGTTCTTGCTAATCAATAACTAGTATTCACAAACCATTGTTTCCCCCTCTGAACATTTGTGACTCGTGTTCTGAGTTGTCAAAGTTGACTACACATGGTGACATTCTTTGGTCATGGTCAGTGACACATGCTTACTTTGGTTGGTCATTCTACATGGTAGCCACACTGTGCCACCACTTATTGAAGGTCCCTGTGCTTGCTAATTGATACCTCTGATGCCCCCAATTTTTCCGCGCCCTTAATTTTCTTCACACGGACCTTGTTTCGCGCCGTGCGCGGACCGTGCACTTTCACCTTGTATCACAGGAAATAATTCCAAGGTGCTTGACAATTCCGCGGACTGCAGGTCCAGACCTCTATGAATGAACCTCACCGATGAGTGACACTCCGCGGTCCCTTTGGCGCCACACGTGAGCCCGCCACCTCGTGGCATCCAGCTCCTCTCCGTGGAATCCTCGTTCCGCGGACGTGCGCAAAAAGGGACACCGCCGGTAGCTCACTTCACCCGGGCTCTTGGCTCTTCACGCACTTAATCCCACAGACTGCGGACCGGACACCGTGAGCAATGGGAGGCAATGGCGCGGTGTACTGAGAATACATATGAGAGCGGGTAAATGTCTTTCATCAACTGGCCATATTACATGGAATGCGGAGTATTTCTCGAGAAAGGAAGCAAGACTGGGCTACACTTGTGCTATTGCTATCTAGGTTCTTATCTATGTGGGACTCCGCACGGTGTCTCCACGTCGTCGGTCTCATCCCTTTCCTCTTCTTCCTACTTTGACTCCACGTGGTGCGGCTACGCACTGCGGGTCTCGTCCTCAAACTCACACAACATATCCTCTATTGATCATCTTCTTCATCCGCGGCTCGTGCACGCGGTCTTCGTTTCCTTCCTTGAATCTTCGTCTCCCCCGGTGCGTCTCCAGTGATTCCTCCATAATTGATGCGACAGGTTTCATGCCGATTGGCTGTTGCTCCCCTGATCGCCAGCTTGTCCGCTGACCTGCCTGTCCCTGTCTCTGTGACTGCGTGCTTCTCCGTGGCTTGTTCCTTGTTCCCTTCTCACCGCGGACCTCTTCACCGTTGCTTCCCGCCTTCTCTTCACCCCCACGGGGTTCCGCGCAATCCCACGCTCAACCGCTTCCGCGGGAGCCAGCGTTCCGTGCGCGGTTCTCATCTCGCCCAGGTTCTATCTCCGCGGATTGGCCCCTTCCACGGAGCAGCGGCAAGAACATGCATGACAGTTATGTCCGCAACCCCCTTTTCTTAAAGACTTTGTCCCAGAGTCTGTCAGTGTGTTAGGCGCTTGAAGTTCCTGCGCGGCCGGGGATGGTCTTGCTTCTGGCAGGGTCAGCAGTTTTTCTCCACTCGTCCCCCTCTTCGTTGGAACCTCGCCGCGTACTTGTCGTGAACGAAGAGTCTGCATCCATCATACCGCGCCTCCCTAGTGGGCGCGGCCTCCTGGTTTTTGCATGAGGAGCAATGGGGTGCTCGCTCGTACTTCTTGCAGCCGGAGCACCGGTAAATCTTTTTACCCTCCTCACTCCGTCCCACTTCCTGGACACACGAGCCATGAGCAAGCTTTCCGCAATGTTTGCAGCGGTAAACCGTCCCACTCAGCCGCCCCATGCAGTTTTCTCCGCTGCAGAGACGCTGGTTGTCGGACTTTCACTTGCTCTTCCGCTCCTGGTCCCGGCAGCTGCGGCAGGTCCAAATACCCTCCTTGCCCTGTCCTCCGCACCGCTGGTGGCACATGACCCCGCACATTCCACACGCTTTGTCGAACTCCGCCATCCCCTTATTGCAGCTTGTGCAGACTGGTGCCAGTGTCGCACTGTCGTATGCAAGCAAGGCCCCTTCCTCCTGGGGCACCTCGCCCACACACTCATGGCATTGCCCCGCCCAGGATGAGTTTCCTGTAACCAGACAGACGTGGGTCAATTTTGCGCATTTAGCACAGCATCCGCCCTCGCCGACCGCCTTACAACAGGTGGGACACTGCGCGGCGGGCGTCCTTTCCGCGGACGGTACTTGCTCCTCATCATCCTCCGAGTCCACGTCCTCCCCCTCCTTTTCATTCGAGGCGCCTTCCGGATTCCGCGCTGCTTTTCCATTTCCCGGCAGCAACTCACACAAACCTTAGGGCCGATCCGTTCTCCTGATTCATCCCACGGCCGCTTCAAACATCTTTCGCACACCTTGCAGAGGCAGCTTTTACACTCTGCCACAGTGCGACCCCAGCCATGCCCACAATGTGTGCACGTCCTGCTCTCTCTCTCCTTCCTGGCCCGCTTTTCTTCCGCCGCCTGTCCTCCCTGCTGCCACTGTCTCATGGTGGCTCCTCAGACCATCCGGGGCCCTTGCCGTACTCCAACCTGCCCCTCTTCCTCTTCCTCTTCTTCCTCCTCCTCTGGATCCCATCGTCCGGGCGCAGCTCCTCCTCCCGAGCCCGGACCTGCTCCATCATCCCCTCCCGTCTCCTTCTCCGCTGCCTTTTCCCGGGCCTCGCTGATGCACTTTTGACAGGTGCGGTTTAGCCCGATGCAGCTTTTCGTGAGCCCCTGGTGTGCCGGTTGTTCGCTGACGCGGCAGACGACCTTCATGAGTATGTCTTTGGGCAGGCTTTCTCCGCACCACACACAGGGGCCCGTATATGTGGCCAGTTCGCAGGGGCTCATGGGTGCGCCTTTCCGCGGACTGGCGGTGGGCGTCCTCGGGGTCATCTCCCCACTATCTGTCAGTTACTGCCTGAGCTATACTGGCCGCTCCTGCTACTCCTGCTGCTGGACCTTGCGCTCTTCCACTTGTCACTGCAGCCCCGTGCGGATCTCCCCTGTGGAGACTTTCTGTACGTTGGAGCCCTCCGTTTCTTCCTCTGCCCATGGTGCTTGACTCCATGCCTGTTCTTGCTCTGACACCTGACCCTCACACTAGGACAGCACCTCCTCCGCTCACCAACCTCTCGAACCTTTACGCTCCTCGAGCGGAGAAAGCGCCCCGCCTGTGCCTGGAATGTGCGTCTGCCAGGCCGGAGGAAGGAGGATGAATTCGGTGGTGGGGTAGCTTCGCTCGCTGAACCCCTCTGGTCCTTCGAGCCAAACATACCCCGCGTCCACGGTGGCCACGCGGTACACCTGCCGGGCCTCCTCTGCTTCACGCGCTGCTCCGGGAAATGGGCAGAGGTAGACCAGATTTCCCTCCCGGATCGGCCTGTGGTTGAGACGTCGGTTTGCGGCGTCGCATCCGCGCCAGGCTGAGACGGAGGCGCGGAGTCGTGCCTTGGCCCTTGCCGCATCCGTTTTCCGGCACCGTTCCCTAAACCACTCCTGAAATTCCCGATCCCTGGCTGCCTCCTGTTCCTCTTCCGAGCGGCCATCGGGCTGCTCCTCTGGTTCCAGTGGCATATGCAGCGGTGTTTTTGGCATGCCCGCTGCCGCGCGCGGGGGCTGCCCAAAGAGGAGGGCGTGAGGGGAGAATGAGGTGACACAGCTGGGTGTTGTGTTGATGAAGTGTGCGGCCTTTTTCAGATCTTCCACCAAGTCACCACTCTCCGCAGTAGCCACCGCCCGTTCCAGGATGTCGTACAACCTCTCCACCTCCCCCTGGGACTGGGGCCGATACCACCCGGAGTGCACGTGCTGCACACCCCATTCCGCGAGTTTGGCGCGGAATGCCCCCGCAAATTTGGTGCCATTGTCACTGTGCACCACGCGGCATCCTCCAAACCGGTAGAAATCTCTTCCCGGATAAAGCGAGCTGCTCAGTCGGAGGACTTGTCGGGGACGGCAAGGACCCAGACGTACTTGGTGAAGTGGTCCACCGCCGCTATCCAATATCGCTGACCCTGGGCGCGGCGGGGGCAAGGCCCGTGGAAGTCAATGACGACGCGGTCCAGGGGCTCCCCGATGGGAGAGGGAAAAAAGAGGGGCATGTCTCGCGGCGTCACCCTCCGGTTCCGTTCACAGGGGCACAATGTTGCACCACCTCCCGGACCAACGCCGCGAGTTCTGGCATGTGCAAGAGCTGGGACAGGCGTACCTTGAGTGCTTGCATGCCGGTGTGGTGGTGGCGGTGGTACGCTTCGATCACCGCCTTCTGCAATGTGGGCGGAGGCACCCACAGCACCTTTGGCGAGGTCCGCCATAGCCGTCCGTCCTCCCAGGCGTATTATTCACAGAGGCGGGTGAGGTCGTCCTTCTTCCTTCGGTCAAACACCACCCCCAGCTCTGCTCCCAGTGCCTCATACACCTTCCACGCTTCCTCTTTCTGCTGCTGCTTGGTGGTGGCACGGAGCAGGATGTGCGCTGTCTGCCAAATGAGCCAATCATGCGTCTCCATTGGTCCTTGTCGCCCCATCTTCTCCCTCGACATCTTTTTCGCCTCTTTCTCCTTTGCTGGCAGCCCTCGTACCCGTCTGTCATCTTGTTCCGCCTTCATCACCTGAAATCGCTTGAGGTTCTCCTCGTCGTAGACGGGAGGTTCCCGGTCCTAGCTATCAGGCACGGGGAAGAAGCGGAGGGCGCCCACCGCACGTAGCTCACCTTTGTCCCACCGGTCTCGCAGCCCTACCTCTGGGGGTCCTCCGTGTCGCCTGCTCCACCCTTCGCGGACCTTGGTTGTCTTTGCCTCCGGTCGCCGTGGTACCGTGGCCTCAGGTAGCCGCAGCAGGCCTGGTCCCTTTGCGATGGGCTGGTCCTCATCATCTTCTTGTGGCGACTCGCTGAGCTCCAAAATCACTACTGCCCCCGCCTCCTTTCTGGCTGCTGCAACCACACCACTGGCGCCAGGCCCTGTTCCGCGGGTAGCCACGGTGCCAGTGTCCTCGAGGATGGGCCGAAGTTGGACCGGGACCAGGTCAACTGGGATAGGTACGCTGCGGAACACCATTAGAAGGAGCTCCGTTGCTCGGGCGACATCCTGCTGTGCTTGCGCCAGTTGTGCACGGTTGATGCTGGGAAGAGAGCCCTGCGACTATCGGCGCGGCTTGCTGCATTTGGCAGGAGGCTCGATAGCAGGACTGCCTTCCACTGCCCGCTTGCCTTCATCTTGCTGACAAGATGTCCGCGTGGTCGCGGTGGAGGGTGCTGGATCCCTGGAGGTCTACCTCTTGAGTGGAGTGACCACGCGAGTAGCCCCCGTGATGTGCGATGGGCCGGGCTGCTTGCCGGGGGCCGCCGATGCTGCGAATCTTCTGGCTACCTCCTGGAGCTTGGCTTGCTTATTGCGCAAGGTTGCAGATAGAACCTGGCACGGCTCATCCCTCTGCTCCCCCTTTCTGGCTGTTGCCACTCCTGTCTTGATGCAAGCGTGCCTCCGTGTCTCTCCCGCTCCTTGCTCTGCTGTCAACTCCGCTGTCGCTTGCCGTACTGTAGTTTGTTCAGCGGTTGCAGCCACCTCCTTCTCCGCTGCCTTCTCCTCTGTTGTCCCCGCGGTCACCCCTTCCGCAGCTGCTTTTCCCTCCGCCATCTTCCCTATCTCCATCACTCCTGCTTCCGTGGTAGTAGCTACTCCCTCTGCTCCGGCGACTGCGGCCGCCTCTGCTTCCGCTGTTGCCCGTCGGGCAGCTTCCTCACACTTTTCCCCTTCCTCCTGCTCTGCCATTGCCTTACGTTTTGGAGACACACGCGCAGTCACCACCATTTCTGTTTCTGCCTCAAGCTCTTCCACCACACGGTCCGCAATTACTTCAGCTTCCCTCCGCCATTCCTCCTCCGCCTTCTGCCACATTGTCTGCAGCTTACTCCGCGTTCGGGAGAGCTCGGGGGAGTCCTGTAGGTAATCCTGAGCCTCTTTCGCTTCTGTGAGGATGCGGTTCTTCTCCTCACGGCAGACGTCGACAGCTTCCCTGGCCCATTGCCGCAGGGCCTCCTCCTTTAGTGGCTGGTCCACCACTTACAGGGCCTTGCCCAATTCCTCCGCAACCGTGGTTGCAATCCTCTGGCGGATCCCGCCCTCCTAGGTCAGGCGCCAACACTTTTCAATGGCCACGTACCAGCTGTCATTCCGTCTTTCCGCTTCCGAGAGGTGTGCCAGACCTTGGGCCACGTGCCGCGTTCCCCATTTTTCGCCGGCGGCCTGTAGCAAGTAACCCCACCTCCACGCTTTTGCTCCAACCTTCCTGCACGGTGCGTCTGCCGTTCATGCTGGCATCTGGTGGGCATGGTAGATGGTGAGGGCCCGGGCTCACTCTTGGAGCAGGTGCACATAGCACTGCGTGGGATCCTTGTGTTGGTCGCGGCGGACCTGGAGCCACCATTCACGAGCGACGCTCACCGCGCGATTTGGTTGCTCCGTGCCAAGGAATTTTGCCACGCTTGCCATGTCATGGGCTCGTTGAGAGTTGAGGACGTCGTTGAGTGTCGAAATGAGGCGCTCTGCGCCTGCCATCTCCAGCAGTTTGTCCTGTCGTCCATGCTGCCCGAGGATTAGGGCAGCTTTTGCCGCGTCCTTTAATGCCACTTGCCAGTTCTTTTCAAAGAGGGAGCGCGCCACCTCCGCGCGGATTGCCTCCAAACGTTCTTCATGCAGTTGCGTGATGATACTACTGATTATACCCAGCAGACGATTGGTTCTGAGCTGGTCACCACTGTCGCCCCAGCTCTCTTCCGCCAGGTTGGTACGTGCGCCCTCCATAATTGTCCCGGCGCTGATCACGGGTTGCGGTGTACCGCGCGCCGAGCTGTCGCGCGAGGTCGGTGGAGAGGAGGAGTGCGCAGTCGGCGCGGAAGGACCAGGCGGTGGAGGTGCGCCCGATGATGCAGCCGCTGCCGCTGGGGAGGCGGCATGGCCGGATGCAGGGGGTGCGGCCGACAACACCTCGGGTGCAGCTGCCGCTGCTGCTGGTACAGCTACCACCGCTAGGGATGCGGGAGGGCCGGATGGTTGGGGAACGCTAGGCGGGGGTGTCGCTTCCGATAATGGCGCGGAGCGTCCTGCAGATGTTGTAGCCTGCCGTGTGGTCAGTCGCCGAAGTGGACGTCTCGTGGGACCACCACTCCCCCTGTTCAAAGGCGCGGACTCCGCGCTTGAAGGGCAAGCCATCGCGGAGGCGGTGTTGCGGAGCACGCCCGAACTGCGTGTGACACGGCGGGTAAACCGACTGCCAGCGCCCAGCGAGGCAGGAACCAAGGCGGGTGAGATTGAGAGCGGACGAGCTGAAGTAAAAAGTTGAGTGAACGAACAAATACTCAAGACCGAAGTGAGGCTAAGAATGCCAGCGCCGAGCAATATATCCGCCTGGCGCGGCGCGAGCCAGTCCGCCGCCAAGAGCATGTCATAGATCCGGACGTTGCAAACCTGGACCATGTGTGGTGCATGAACGTTGGCAATGTGCATGGGAAGACCCAGGATTTGGCCGATGGGTGCGTCGATGGTACCAGTGGAGATGGAGAAGCAGAGGCGGGTGGGTTTGAGAAGATGATAGAGGTTCAGGACATCTACCATCCGCAACGCGATGGTGGTATGCGTGGCATCGGTGTCCACGATGGCCACGAACTTGCGACCGCAGACCAAGACATGGCACCAGGCCACGTGGACGGTGGAGGGCAGCGCTGGTGCGGCGGTAAGCGGGGCCAGGGTCCACATGCATGACGTGCGGTAAGCATCTTTCCGGATGCGGGAGTGTGTGGTGGCAATGGCGTGGGCCACCATGCGGACGCCCGTGCCGCGGTTTATGGTGCATGAGAGGCGAATACCAACAAGAGAGAGTGAAGGGTTGAAGGAGGAGAAAAGGGTCTGGAGACGATCTGCAGAAGCGGGGGAGTGAAGAAGGAAATCCACCAGTGGTAGGGGGTGACGTGGCTCAAGGAGAGGAGAGAGAGAGGGGGTGGGAGGCAGCGGTGGAGGAGACGGGACGACCGGCATAGCGGGAGTGCGGCGGGTCTGTGGCATGGAGGAGCGAGGGGGAAGATGGGCCGCGACTTCTTCCAGCGTCCATCCGCGAATCGTGGGGTTGAAGTGGCGGGCAAGTTGGAGGCCGGAGACGGTGGCGGGGAGAGCCGGAAGGGTTTCCGCGGAGCTCATGGATGCGTCGGGCTCCAGCTCTGATAGGAGTTGATGAACGACCGCAGATTCCTCGTCCGTGAATTCGCAGGCGACGCCCTCCCACTTGGGCTCGGTGTCTACTGGGAGAGGAGCAACTGCAAGAGGGGAGTCCCCGGGGCTGTTCCGCGGTTCCGCTGGGTGTGGCCAGTCCATGCGGGGAAGGCGGCTGAGAGCAACGGCGTTGCGATTGGTGAGCGCGGGCTGGTACTTGATTTTCATATCATAGCCTTGTAGAAGGAGAGCCCATTTGGCCAATATCCCCTCATGATTCTGGATTGTGAGAAGCCATTGCAGTGCCCGATGGTCAGTAAGGACGGTGAAGGGCTTGCCGTTCTTGATGTAGTCGTGGAAGTGTTGGAGGGCCCACAGCACAGCCAAGCACTTGCCCTTCACTGGTGGGTAGTTCTGCTCACCGTCAGTGAGCGTGCGACTGGCAAACGCAATCACCCGTTGGACGGGTTCCTGGATCGTCTGCGACAGCACGGCGCCGAGGCCTTCCTGCGACCAGTCGGTGGTGATGGAGAAGGGAAGGTTGAAATCAGGTAACTCAATCATGGGAGCAGTGACGAGTCGATGCTTGATCTCTGCCCAAGCAGCGGCACACTCCGTTGTCCACTCGAAGGGAATGTCCTAATGAGTCAGCTGCTGTAGTGGGCGGATGACGCATGCGTGATCGCGGACGAATTTGCGGTAAAACGAGACAAAGCCGAGAAAGATCTTGACCTGCCCCGCGGTGGAGGGTTGGCGCCACTCTCGGACGGCCGTGATCTTCTCGGGGTCCGTTTTGATGGTGTGAGCACTCATGACGAAGCCCAAAAACTCCATCTCCGCGACGCCAATGGAACACTTAGTGGCCTTTAGCTTAAGGTTAGTTGCGCTTAGGGCAGCAAATACAGCGGTGAGGGAGGAGAAGAGTTCCGCAAAGTTGTGGGCTGTGACCATGATGTCGTCGACGTAACAGCTCACGTTAGGAATGTCGCGGAGGGTGGAGTCCATGACGCGCTGGAACGTCGCGCTGGCATTGCGAAGTCCAAAAGGCATGCGAGTGAAGGCGTAGAGGCCCTCTGGGGTAACAAAGGTGGTCTTGGCCATGGAGTCCTTGTGCATAGGGACAGCGTGGAAAGCTGCTTTGACATCCTGTTTTGCCAACCATCCACAGCCCTGCTGGCGCTCCTGAATATCGAAAATCAGCGACATCGGATATGCGTCTTCCTCCGTTACTCGGTTGAAATCGCGGAAGTCAACACAGAACCTCTTGGACCCGTCCGGTTTGCCGACAATGACCAAGTTAGCTCGCCAGGGGCTGACGACAGGGACGATGACCCCCTGTGCTTTTAGTTTCGCGAGTCCTTCGTTGATGATTTGTTCTTGGTCAGGGAGGATCCAGCAAACTTTCTGCTTGATGGCGGCAGCTGTACCGGTGTTGATGACATGGACGGCACTGACCGCCCCAAGGTCTGTTGCGGAGCCGGCGAAGATGTCTGCAAAGGAGTCAAGAATGGCGCGGAATTCCTGCTTCTGTACTGGTGAGAGGTGAGGGTGCAGGATGTGATCCCAGCGGGGAGGCGGAGGTGGGGATGGATCGCGGATGGGGTAGAATTCCTCATTATCGTCAGAGGAGAAGCCCTGACCAAACACTTGTTCACTCCGCTGCCACAACCTAAGGAGGTTTTCCCGTGTTCGTGGTTCTGATTGGTCCGCTGCCAGTTCTCGCCATTCCTTGGCGGCGACCTGCTCCGTGTCCAGAATGGCCTCCGCGGGGGTCTGGCTGCACTAGGAGCGGGTGAGTGAATCTTCGTGTGCGGCATCTGAGAGGTAGAAGAGTGTACCGCCGGTCGCTGGTACCATCATCCGGTCGCTCACAGTGATGAGGGTGTACTCTTTAGTGCCTGCATCAGAGGTGAGCTGCATAACGCCGAGAGAGAACAGCAGGTTGCCTTGGCACGGGAGGAGGTAGTCCATGCCCAGGAGCACGTCATAGGTCCGTGCCTGTGTGATTTGGACATTGACTGGCTCATGGAGGGATCCCACCTGCAGGGGCAGTCCATGCACTTCTCCATCCCCATAGTCCATCCCCCCTGCCGCATTGCTGAACAGCCGACGTGTAGGGAGGATGCGGTCCGCCCAGCCAACGAAGCAGAGAACGCGGAGGGCAACCGTGGTATGGGTCGCGCCAGTGTCGATGATAGCCAGGAACTTTCAGCCACAGATCCAGGTCATGCAGCAGGCAACCTCATAGTGACGGTCATCGCGGCGGGGTGGTTCCAGAGGCTGTGGCGCCTAGCCCAAGTCCACCTCCTCCGTGCTCAAGGCTGGTGGTGTCTCCGGGATGATCCGGCGGGTGCTTTGAGTACCGTGAGGTGGGGTAGTGCATGTGAGGGAGATACCCACGGTTTGAAGACGGTTGTTGGCTTTGGTGAATGCCTCCTTGAGCCACAGAGCCAACTCAGGATGGATTCGAAGGAAGTCGAAGAAGTTCACATGCGCGATGGGTGTGGTAAAGAGTTTTTCCACGGGGTCTGTGGCATCAACGGCAGCAGGGGGAGTAGTAGGCGAAGCAGATTTTGTGGCCCCCATGAGTGGACCGTCCGCCAGCCCAGGGTTCGCGGTGAGGCGCTTCTCAAGGGAGCGCATGGAACGGGCTGCCACGGCATCTTGCAGTTGAGCTTCGACAAATTTTTCCCTCCGGCGCAGGTCACTCTGCAGTTGCGCGGCCTCTTGCATTTCCCATCCACGGAGTCCTATTCTGTGAGCCTGCGTGATGAGTGCCGCTTCCTCCGGCGTCAGGGGTACTTCCGTAGTCTTGTTCTCAGCCATAGGTAGGCCCAATTTTACATTACGCGCGTCGGCGGTGGGATCCGCAGTTGGTTGGGGATTCGGGAGGAGTCCTTGCCCCGCTTGGGCTTGTCTAGGAGGAGGCAGATGCGGTTGCTGCGACTGCTGCTATTGTGGTTGTGGCTGCAGTTGGCCTGGCCACGTCGGGTTGTAGTATTGTTGCCACCGCTCAACCATAGGATCCTAGGACACTGTGTCAGGGCGCAGAGCTGCCTGTTGTTTACGAGGGCAATCCCGGGCAATGTGTTCCAGGCTTTGGCAAGTATAGCAATCTTTTGGCTTCTGCTGTTGTGGAGGCGGGGCGTGTGAGGAAGAGCGTGCATGGGTCTGGCTGCCCTGGTGTTGTCGGGTGGACCGCTGTCTGGTGGAGATAGCTGTGGCATCCTGCACCGCATCTCGGAGGGAATGGTAGCGGTCAGCAATCATGAGACTGCTGATCTCATCCGGAAGTGCGTAGATGAGGTTCCGCAAGAGGACCCACAGCGGCAGGCCTTCCCCTTGTGGATTCTTGGCCACGGAGGCCCAGGTCAGGAATTGGTCCAAGAACCTGCGGATGTCCTCATCCTTGCGCATGACCTCCTTCTCGATCTTCCAGAGGGCTTCTTCCTTCGTCAAATGTTTGAAGCGCTCAAGGAGGGCATTGCCAATTTCCTCAAAAGATGGGAAAGGTGCACGCGCGTTGTACCAATCAGCTGCAGCTCCCTGGAGGTGAAGTTCCGCAGAGTCGAGGCAGAGGTCAGGCGGAATCCGGCCAATGCTAGCGTAAAGAGTAATTTGCTTGAGCCAGACCCAGGGGTCCTCCTCCGGGGCACCCTTGAAGTAGTCCAGCCGCGGAATGTTTGCTGGCTTGGAACGGATGTATTGTAGCTGCGGGACGGTGCTGCGGTTAGTCGTCAACGCAGTCACAACAGGTGGTGGGGGATGGGTCGGAGATGGAGCTGCGGAGTATCCAGTTGGAGGGATTGGCATATGAGGCTGCCCCGCGGGCATGGGAAGACTTGGCTGCATGGGTGGAGGAAGCATGTACCAAGAAGAAGGCGGTGGTGCAGTAGCAGTGTAAGGTGCGGAGAAGAATGCCATCCCAGGGGGTGGGACGTGGGTCCCGTGTGCCGATGGTGCCGTCGCTTGGGGCACCCAGTACGCCTTGCTGGCAAGAATCGCAGCCGCAGAGTAGGGTTGAGCCGCTGGTCCCATGTTGGCAGTTAGGGCCGCCATTTCCCCCGCAGAGTGTTGAGGCACATGTATCTGCTGTGGTGGCAGGTGCGGGTGGCTCTGCATTATCAGTGGTGGTTGTGGCATAAACGGCGGTGCTTGGTGTGCTCCTCCCACGAGCACTGTTCCAACTAGCTGCTGGGGGGGAAATTGCTGATGGGCAATCATGGGTGGCTGCGGCGGCCCGTTGGGCACGAGTACCTGCGGTATTGCCCCCACCTGCGTTATGCCCATAGGCTGCTGGTGCTGCGTCATCTACAGGGGTTGAGTGGTAGCGGAAGGCTGAATTATGGTGCTCATGTGTGCCATACCCCCAAGCGCGTGCTGCTGATAGGTCAATGGTTGAGTCCCCGTTGGTGGCGGTTGAACTGGGGCTCCCTGGTGAGTAATGCCCCCACCATGATTCCCTGGCTGCGGTATCACCGCAGGAGGCTGAGCCGCCACTCCTGCTTGCGGCATGGGCTGCCACAGTTGCTGGGTTGGTTTTCCAGGCGCCTGTGGGTGTGGCAGCGCTCCCGGTTGCGTCACGCTTGTTGCCGCCTGGGATGGGTACATCTGCTACTGCGGCGGTGCCCTTGGTACGGTATGATGTGGGGGTATTCCCACCAGCGGTATGCCCATGCTCGGCTGGAAAGGAGGCATCTGCTGCGGCCCTGGTCTGGATGCGAAGAACTGCGGCAGCATCCCTGCCTCTCCGACTCCCAGAGGCTGTTGCAGCAAGTGCATCGACTGCTGTGGCAATCCTGCTGTCTGGGAAGGTGCGGCGGGTTCCACCGCCGTCGCTCCCACAGGCGGGGAAGGCTGATTTGCTGGCGGCTGATCCATTGGTGATTGCGCGGATCGCGGTGTTTATGAGGGTACCGGCATCCCCAGCTGCCTTTCTCCTGGGTGGAGTGCTGGTGGGGCCATCTGCTACTGCTGCTGTCCAGTCACAGGTGATCCCGCTGATATACCCACCGGAATCGTCCCTGCCAGCTGCTGCGGCAGGTTCGTGTCCAGGGGCATCCCAAGCGCGGAGGCCGGCGGTCCCGCCTACTGCAGGTTCATCGTTGACTGTTGGTCGTCCACCGTTGGGATCGCAGAGGTCCCTGATTCCTCGGGGTTCTGCAGTAGAGTTTGCGGATGCACTAGCAGTGGTGCGTGCTGCGCCGCTATACTGCCAGCCACCAGGGGTTGCTGTCCGCCATGACGCCGGTAGACCAATCCGCGATAGGCTTTGAGCCCCCCACCACCGGAGGAGTCCTGCGGTGATGGTGGTGCATCGGAGAACCACTGGGCTCCCAGCAGTACTTTCTCCTGCTCCTCCTGTCCTTGTTGGTACTGGATGGATCCGCGGGTGCCGGAGCTGTGGATGGTCCTTACTTCCACGTGTTTGCCCAACGCATCCATGATACGACGCTAGTGCAGCTGTTCCAGCCACTCGGTCACACGTCGGTGCTGGGCGAGTGGATCGGAACCTGGTGAGGAGCTGACTGGGGCGCGGAACAGCGCAGGCGAGGAGTCTCGGCTGCCTGCAAAGGTGGCGGCCCGCCGTGGCATGAAGCACCGCACAGGCAATAACTGCTGTTGTCGTTGCCCGGTGTCGCGATGTACGTAGCTGGCTGCCGACATCAACGACTGATTTGAAGGTCACGTGTAGTTCTGCTGAACAAAGAGCAGGGAACTCTCCACGCTCACCGCAACATGACACTGATACCCCCAATTTTGCCGCTCCCTTGAATTTCTTCGCGCGAATCTTGTTCCGCGCCTTGTACGGACCGTGCACTTTCACCTCGTATCACAGGAAGTAATTCCAAGCTGCTTGACAACTCTGCGGACTGCAGGTCCAGACCTCTATGCATGAATCTCACCGATGAGTGACACTCCGTGGTCCCTTTGTCGCCACACGTGAGCCCGCCACCTCGTGGCGTCCAGCTCCTCCCCGCGGAATCCTCGTTCCGCAAACGTGCGCAAGCAAGGGCACCGCCGGTAGCTCACTTCACCCGGGCTGTTGGCTCTTCACGCACTTAATCCCGCAGACCGTGAACCAGACACCGCGAGCAATGGGAGGCAATGGGGCGGTGGACTGAGAATACAGATGAGAGCGGGTAAATGTCTTTCATCAACTGGCCAGATTACATGGAATGCAGAGTATTGCTCGAGAAAGCAAGCAAGACTGGGCTACACTAGTGCTATTGCTACCAAGGTTCTTATCTATCTGGGACTCCACACGGTGTCTCCACGCCGTTGGTCTCATCCCTTTCCTCTTCTTCCTACTGGGCCTCCACGCGGTGTGGCTACGCATTGCGGGTCTCATCCTCAAACTCACACGACACATCCTCTATTGATCATCTTCTTCATCCGCGGCTCGTGCACGCGGTCTTCGTGTCCTTCCTTGAATCTTCGTCTCCCGCGGTGCGTCTCCAGTGATTCCTCCGTGATTTATGCGACAGGTTTCATGCCAATTGGCTGTTGCTCCCCTGATCGCCCGCTTGTCCGTTGACCTGCCTGCCCCTATCTCAGTGACTGCGTGCTTCTCCGTGGATTGTTCCTTGTTCCCTTCTCATCGCGGATCTCTTCGCTATTGCTTCCGGCCTTCTCTTCACCCTCACGGGGTTCCGTGTCATCACACGCTCAACCGCTTCCGCGGGAGCCAGTGTTCCGTGCGCGGTTCTCATCCCGCCCAGGTTCTATCTCCGCGGATTGCCCCCTTCTGCGGAGCAGCGGCAAGAACATGCATGACAACCTGGTGTTTCCAAACCATTGTTTCCCCCTTGGGCGCAACCACAGCACAAGTAGGGCACAAGTAGGGTGCAACTAGGGTGCAACTAGGGCACAACTAGGTCGCAACTAGGGCATTAGTGGGGCGCAAGTAGGTTGAAACTAGGGCGCAATAATGGCACAACTAGGGTGCAAGTAGGGCGCATGGAGGGTGCAACTATGGGTGCAACTAGGGTGTAACTACGGGGCAAGTAGGGCGCAAGTTGGGCGCACCTAGGGCGCAACTAGGGCGCAACTAGGGCATAACTAGTGCCCATCTCAGGCGCAACTAGGACGCAACTAAAGTGCAAGTAGGGTGCAAGTAGGGCGCAAGAAGGATGCAACTAGGGCGCAACAAGGGCGCAACTAGGATGCAAGTAGGGCTTAGCTACGACGCAACTAGGGTGCAACTAGGATGCAACTACGTCGTAGTTAGTGCCAACCTGAGGATTAACTAGGGCGCAAGTTGGGCGCAAGTAGGGCGCAACTAGGGCGCAACTAGGGCGCAACTAGGGCGTAGCTAATGCCCAACTGAGGCACAATTAGGACGTAACTAGTGCGCAATTCGGGCGCAAGTAGGGCGCAAATAGGAGGCAACTAGGGCATAAGTAGGACGCAATTAGGGCGCATGTAGGACACAACTAGAGAGCAACTAGAGCGCAATAAGGATGCAACCAGGATGTACGTAGTGTCCAACTGAGGCGCAGCAACGGCACAACTAGGGCACAATTAGGGCGCAACTAGGGCACAAGTAGGGTGCAAGTATGGCGCAAGAATGATGTAACTATGGCTCTACTAGGGTGCACGTAGGGTGCAAGCACTGATGCCCCCAATTTCACCGCGTTTTCAATTTCTTCCGCGGACGGTTGCGCTCCGCGCTAGCTCCGCGGAGCAGGCACTTCACCGTTATGACTTGTTCTTAGACTCCTCAACTCCTACCCACCAGTTTCCCCCCGAGGGCTGTTCCGCGGAATGCGAGCCTGGACCTCCGCGTAGGCACCTCACCGATGCGTAATGCTCCGCGGCCCACTTCTTCCCACACGGGAGTCCACCACCCTGTGGCGTCCGACTCCTTTCCGCGGAACCCTGTTCCGCAGACGTGTGTAAGCAAGGGGCACCGCCGGCAGCTCACCGCTCTCGGACTTTTGGTCCTTGACGCACTCGGACCACAATCCGCAGATCAAGCTCAGGAGCAACGGAATGCAAGAGGGCGATGAACGGGAGTAGAAGTAGGCAAATGTCTTAGGTAAAACTTGAATGCGGAGTACATGAGTCACTCAGAAGGCAAGCAAGTCTNCGCACGCGGTTCTTCGTGTTCTTCCTTGAACCTTCGTTCTTCGCGGTGCGTCCCCCTAAACTTCTCCGTGATTGATGCTGGGTTCCTGATGCTGATTGGACGCTCCTCCCGCGATTGCTCGGTTCCTCCGCTGTCCAGTCTGTACGCCCTGTCAGTGACCGCGGATCCTTCCGTGGCTTGCCCCTGTTCTCTTTGCACCGCTGGTCTTCCCGCCTTCTCATCCCGCCTTCCCCTAGGTGCCTGGTTAGAGAGTCTGCCGCAGACGAGTTGTGTTCGTCCGCGGCGGCCTTCCTGTGGTCATTCCAATCCCTGCCCTTCTTGATTCCGCGCCATCCTTTCGCTCAACCGCGTCCGCGGGAGCCAGCATCCCTACGCGGATCTGAGGCGGCACCAACTCCTTCTTCCGCGGGGAATCTCTGCTGCGGAGCTGCGGTGGAATTGCGCGTGACACTGATGCCCCCAACCCCCCCTTTTTCAAGACTCTGTCCCAGAGTTTCATCGACGCAGCAGTCGTGTGAACTTTTCTTGTGGACCCGGCCGCTGCCGGTGTTGACAAGGGCGGCAATATGCCTCCACCTCCCCGCCCTTCCGCTGGTATCGCGCGGAACATTCCTGATGCACGTACAGGTGGCATCCCTCGCATCGGGCTACCGTGGTGATATCTTCTGCACCCAGTCTTCTCTTGCAGGAAGAGCAGTACGGGATCCGCTCATACGTCCTGCAACTAGTGCAGCGGTACACCACCTGCCCTTCTTCGTTCCTTCCCACCTCAGCGGCACACTCCGCGTGGGCCCATCCTCCGCAGTGCTCGCAGTGGCATGCCATTCCGGTGACGATCCTCCCACAACTGTCTCCGCAACTGTATCCCACCTGCCCTTCTTCGTTCCATCCACCTCAGCGGCACACTCCGCGTGGGCCCATCCTCCGCAGTGCTCGCAGTGGCATGCCATTCCGGTGACGATCCTCCCACAACTGTCACCCCGGAATTGTCTGCTCCCCAATTCTCTTTTCTGGGCTGAGCGAGGCAGTGGTGACAGGTCCATACTCCTTCCTTACCCCTTCTGCCACACCGCTGGTGGCACATCTTCAAACACATGCCACATCCCTTTCCGAACTCCGCCATCCCTTCCTGGCAGGCAAAGCACGCGGGTTCCTTGGTCTCCGCGGTAAAGCTGAGGTAGCAGCCCGTCTCAAGGAGCTCGTTGCCCACACACTGATGGCATTGGCCCTTCCAAGAGGAGTGGCCTGTTACCAGGCATTCTTGATGAGCAGGCCTCGTGCAGATCGCGCATTTTCCCCCATCTTGCACCGCCTTCAGGCATGTGGGACATGCCACAGGTTGATGCCCCTCTTCCCCCCGTACCTCCTCCTCCGCTTCTGACTCTTCCTCCTCCCCCTCTTCGTTTGCTCGAGGTGCCTTACAGACACCCCGTTGCCTTTCGGTCTCTTCCCTGCACCTCCTGCACATTGCAGCTCCAGTTCGCCCCCCGCGCCCGTCCCGAGGTGGTGCCATGCAGCCAGTGCAAATGTGGCGGAGACATCGGCCACAATCCTTCACCTCCACTCCCCACCATTGACCGCATTGGGCACACCGCCTCTCCTCCAGCTCCTTCTGCCTCCGCTCTTCTGCCGCGACGCGTCCCTCCGCTTGCCATAGCCTCATGGTGGCTCCAGAAACTGTGCGCGGACCCTGCCGGCGCTCATTCGACTCTTCCTCTTCTTCTTCTTCCTCCTCTTCTTCCTCCTCGTCGTCTGGGTCCCATCGGCCGCGGGGTGGTGCGTCCCCACCTCCGGGTCC
>SZWC01001260.1:238965-251784 GCA_023375785.1 Penium margaritaceum | reverse complement strand
AGCTGCGATGGGAAATGCTATGGTGAGAGCGGCGGACCAGTGATGCGACTGTGCTGATTTTGTATGGAGCAAGTGGCCAACATAGCCCCGGACAAGGTGACACTATTGCACCATAGGTTTTAACCTCCTTTGATGTAGCCTCATTGTGCTTCACTGCCTATTGGAGGCGAGAAGTCTTGGGGAAAAAACAGGGAAGGGGAGGATGAAAGATATAATTGGTATAGTTGAATATGTGGGAAACACAGGGAGTTTGATTATTGGACATCACATGTCGACAGGCTAACCCTGCGAGAATTGCAACCAGAATCATTCTCCTGCAACCCAGCATCGTCTTGCTCATAGCGTGAGCCATGCACCCTCCAGCCACAGTAAATCCAGTCGTCTTCTGCTTCGCCCTCCACATGCATGTCCATCAGCCGGTCGAGCTCTTCGCAACAGCTTGACCGACCCATTACCTCCCTGCATATCTGTTGCCTATCATCTTCAGTGCTGCTTCGTCTGCTGTTCCCATCCACAGCTACATCTGAGTACAAGTCGATCTCCTCCATCACGACCTCCGCCGCGACCAAATCCTCGTCGACCAAATCCTCAGTAGAGGGTTCTTCAACTCCGCTGTTCATTGCAGGCAGATAAATGTAGTCGTCAAGGCTGTAGAGCTGCTCTGCGTCCTCGAGCCCGCGGAGGAAAACTGCATCGCTCTCTTCCCCGATTTGTTGCCCAGGCTGAATGGTCGTTGTCAACTCCACAGCCGCCCCAGTCTGCTCCTCCGCTGGCTCTTCCTCCTCCTCCATCTCATGCTCCTCCACTTCCTCGCCGTCCTCCACAGAGGCCTCTTCAGATGCGGTCACCACCACCAGCATCGGCATGTAGATGAAGTCTTCCTCACAGTACAGTCTCTCAGCATCCTCAAGACCTCTCAGAAAAATCGCATCCTGCTCCTTCCACGACTGTTGCCTGCGTTCAGTGCCCGTAGCCTGCACCACATCTTCTCCAGCTCGATCCAACGCCACATCCTCCTCCTTCCGCCTTTCAAGCTCGCCCTCCTTCAGCTTGTTGGCGTCAAGATCTGCCTCCATCCGCCTCTGGTTGGACTCCTGATGCTGCTTCTCCCTCTCTTGCTCCAACTTCTTTGCAGTATTCCTCGCAAGTTCCTCCCCCCTCTCGTCCACGAACTTCTCAAAGACGTTCAGAAACTCCTCAGTCGCCAACTGTTGGTTCCTCAGCCGCTCCCGACTCCGCTCAATCCACGTCTTCGTTTCCTCACTCTTCTTCTTGGAAGCTTCCTTCACCCGTTGCTCCCTCTGTATCTCCTCCTCCCGTTCCCTCTTCATGTCTTCCACCTCCCTCNTCGCATCCTGCTCCTTCCACGACTGTTGCCTGCGTTCAGTGCCCGTAGCCTGCACCACATCTTCTCCAGCTCGATCCAACGCCACATCCTCCTCCTTCCGCCTTTCAAGCTCGCCCTCCTTCAGCTTGTTGGCGTCAAGATCTGCCTCCATCCGCCTCTGGTTGGACTCCTGATGCTGCTTCTCCCTCTCTTGCTCCAACTTCTTTGCAGTATTCCTCGCAAGTTCCTCCCCCCTCTCGTCCACGAACTTCTCAAAGACGTTCAGAAACTCCTCAGTCGCCAACTGTTGGTTCCTCAGCCGCTCCCGACTCCGCTCAATCCACGTCTTCGTTTCCTCACTCTTCTTCTTGGAAGCTTCCTTCACCCGTTGCTCCCTCTGTATCTCCTCCTCCCGTTCCCTCTTCATGTCTTCCACCTCCCTCTTTGCCTTTTCCGTCAAAGCCCTCAGCCGCTCAAGTTCCTGTTGCCTTTTGACTTGCTGTTCGCGCCTCTTGCCCTCCCTCTCTTGCCTCTTCCTCTCCTTTTCAGTATTCCGATGATCCTTCTTCTTCTTCTCCGGCTGTTGGAAGTGCTTGTCTTCCATGTTCATGGGAACGCATGCCGTCGAAAGCATTGAATCGGCCGTGTCAACGACCGCAGATAGTGTTGTCGCTCCGGACGTGAGGAATCCCGACGGAAGGGCCATAGTTCTCAAACTCGTGCTAGTCGGAGCTTGGGTGTTGTTGCGAACTGCTGTGCTAGTGAGTCTGAGATGAGTGTTGCACTGACTGATCGTTGGGACAACCTGGCAAGCTTTGGACGGCTCAGCGACACAAACGGAGGGACTCACTCTCCGTCGCGAAATGCGCTGCTGAAGGGAAGACTGCAGTCGCCATCGGGACAGCTGTGTCCCGCTGAAGTCGCTGCTGTGCCATGTTGGATAAAAAGACCGTTTACAATGCTCCGTTTCGCTCGGCGACTTCGGTGTGGTGGTCTGCGATTGCGCACGCAAGTTGGCCCACTGTCACACTCGGCAAACAATAGAGCCAGTGATTGGTTGGTACCGCAAACCACCACATCTGGTATGCAACCAGGTTGTTTGCATTGCAGGCAGGGTTGAAGAATGTATTTGGATAGGCAGGAAACAAAAGGAACGGAAAACAGGCATCGCGTGTGGAGCCAGGTTGGACATCGGTCGCAAACTTCCTGGAGGTTTGGAGGTTTTCAAACCTGTGCAATTTTTTCGGAACGCTATCGTTCTGTCCAGATTCGCCTTGGGGCGAGGCGCTTCAAATCTGACACTGCGTTTTTCGGACCTTGTGCTGGCGTGCGCTTCCCTTCTGTGCATTTTCTCGCGAGGGAATGTTGAACAGAGAGCGCAAACGTCTTGTTCGAAATCCTACTGTCGCGCGCACGTAGGCAAAGTACACCGTCGTTGAAGGGGACAGGACCGCACCACAGAGCACGTGCACACTTCCTGACTGAGTTGCTCAGTGACGTCGCACGCCGCGCTATCTGACCTGGCCGGGACCACCTGACGTCATGTTCTATGGCGGTTTGAGCTGCTGTGACCCCGACAATGACGGCCAACGGATGCAGATGAGGGAGAGAGGAGAGAGAGGACGGAGCCAAAGGCCCCCGACTCTGCGGCTCTCCCAGTGATGGGCGGCGGCGGATGGTCTGCTCGTTCGCCATGGGCCAGCCCGGCACTGTCGAGTGGCCAGGACGTACAATGGCGCCGCGCGGCACTGTAGTGTGTCCGCGAGTTTGGTGTAGGAAGCAGAACATGGACTTACAGATTTCTTTAATCCTTTTCATCACCCCTGGTCGCAACCTACTGAGGCGGCGGGGCTACCTCAACATGGACCTAAACACACCCGGGAGTTTACCCGACCCCTTAAGATGCTTTTCAAGGGGTGAAGGATGGAGATGTTGGTGTTTCTACCAAACTGTAAAAGCAAAGCATAACTGTAGCCGGAAATGAGTCTCTTTCATAATGAAATTACATAATCCAATAGGGCGATGGGAAACAAGAATGCTCCACACCTCTTCCCTCACGTGGCCATGTACAGCTCAACTCTGCTGTTTGAATAGGGCAGAGGGAAGTCAAAACGGTCGAGTGCTGGAAACACGAGAGTTAAAAGAGCGAGGAAGAGTGGTGGCAAGTGGAGCTCGCTATCGGAGTCCACCCGTCGGCCGGCGACATGCGGCTCGCCGGTGCCCACTCGAACTTCAAGGGGATAACCCCTCTCGAGTCCCACAAGTCCACAAAGCCCAAACCTAAAGTTCAAGTCTAAACTACGCCAGTCCAAAGTACCACTGTTTCACACAGGTAAAACAAAACTAGGTCACCACACAAAGCATGCACAAGATGGATGTGAATTGTTTCCAGACAAGGTATGGGCACTCCTAGAGGGAAATGGAAAACTAGGCAGCAGGTTGAGGTAGCAGCGTTGTTGATGCAGCGTGCAAGCTTCCACGCTCGTGGCTTAAGTCACCTGCCCCCTCAGTTTGCTGCTTTAGAGACCAAGTCTGGAAGCTCTGGGTTTGTTACTCAGAAATGCGTGCGCCAGTGTTAGCGCCAGAAAGCAGCTGAAAACTGAAAGTGACTAAGTAGGAATGAAGAATAAGCAACAATGGGAGATCCCTCCAAGTTCTAGGTCCCCTCTGGCTCTGTAGAACTTGCTACTCAGCTAACCACCGAATCAGTAAATAGATCTAGACCTATTTTCTGGAAGGCAGGGTTTTCTCGGTAAGCCATGCCAGACGACAAATAGCCCAAAACTTGGGCGTCGTCCGTTTTGCCTGAAAACTGGACCATACCATAATACCGGCGCTCCGAACACAGTCGTGCGGTTAGAAACATCTAGAAAATAACAGTGAAGAGCTAAGGCTGCCCGAACCCAGGTAGTGCCTACGATAGTCCACGATGCTAAACAGTGCCACGCAACATGAGACATGGACCCTAGGCATAGCGGGACGCTGCAGACGCAATGGTACGGTCAGATCCAATGCATGACGCATGGAGAAAGCATCTGCGGTGGCAGAGACCGTCGGTGGCCCGGCCGCCGAGGAGGCCAGCCGATGGAGCTGAGCACGTCGCCCGAGAGGGGAGGCTCCAGCGGACTGTGAGTAGGCCTCTGCATGCGACGGCTCCACTGGACGACACTCCAGAAGCGTCGAGTCTCGCCGTTAGTCATCTGCACGCCGATGTACACAAGTCGGGAGGACACAATAGAGCACAATGAGAATGCGCAAAAACCAGCACTCCCCCATGACTCACAGGCGTAGTGCACATGGACGGACAGAGACACAGTCAACAGTCACTCCCCCAGGGCATGCAGAGATACAGGAAGGGACAAAGAACGCAACTCACGGAAGCACACCTACCAAACTCACAGCCTTCTTGAACGAATCGCGCTTCTGTGCCTTGGTCAAGAAGTCAGCCAGCTTCCGTGTTATCTCACACCACACAATGCTGATGCTACTGTCATGCAATAATGAATGCACATAGCGATAATCAACGTTGATGTGCTTTGTGCGTGTGTGATGCACGCCGTCGTTGTCCGCGATGGCCATGGCACTCTCATTGTCACAGTGCAACGTGATGGATGCGACAGACTGATACAAGTCGGACAACAGACCACGCAACCACACACTCTCACATGCGCCTGAGCCAAGGGCCACGTACTCAGCTTCAGCAGCGCTGCCTGCAATGCTCCCCTGCTTGCCACTACGCCAGGACATAGCCGTGCCGCCAATCAGAAAGATCCAGCTTGTGTGACTCTTACCGTCTGGACTACCGGCCCAGTCACTGTCGGTGTAGTCGACCGCAACCACAGACGACTGGCAACGGAACATGAGACCTCGTCGAGGAGTCGAGACGACATAGCAAAATACTCAGATCGCGGCCTCGAAGTGGAGGTGACGCAACTCCTGAGAAAACTGAGCCAGGAGGTTGACAAAGAACGCGATGTCTGGACGCGTCGTCGTCGCCAGGAACATCAGTGACCCAATGACTCGTGGATACTGGTCACATCAACTGGCTCCCCCACAACGGCTTGGTCGGGACTCTTGAGCTTCACTTGGCCATTAGGTGACATGGTTGAGGATGCGCTTGGGATGAGGGGCAGGTCCTCGGCGAAGCGAGTGGACAGGGTGTGCACATAGGCAGAATGGGGGAAGTGCATGACATCCTGGGAGCGATCATGCTCGAGCTCCATGCCTAGGAAGACTCGGGTAATCCCGAGATCCTTCATCGGGTAAGCGGTGTGTAGCAGGTCCTTGACACGCTGAATGGCGGCAATGTATAGTGACGCAATGAGTAGATCGTTGACGTAGAATAGAACAGCGACGAAGGTCTGGCCTCGCGGGCTGACGAATAGTGCGGGGTAAGCGGTGCTACGCAGGAGGCCATCACGGAGTAGCGTGCTGTTGATCTCTTGGTTCCAGCACCGAGGCGACTGCTTCATACCATAGAGGGCCTTCTGCAGCCGCCAGACTCTCCTAGTGCCGTCGTCGAAGCCTGGGGGTTGCACCATGTAGAGCTCTTCACCCTCCAATGAGCCATGGAGGAAGGTGTTACTCACGTCCATCTGACGCAGTTCCCACCCATGTTGGGCAACCAGGTTGAAGACCGTCCGGCTAGTGGAGAACCGACCAACTGGAGCAAAGGTCTGGTCGTAGTCCACCCCGAGGACCTGAGAAAACACCTTGGCTGTGACGCGGGCCTTGTACTTGTCCAAAGACCCGTCCGACTTCCATTTGCGCCGGAAGACCCACTTGGCAGCGATGGCCTTCCAACCTGGAGGGAGGTCGACGAGGTCATACACGTGGTGCTCCCAGATAGCAGGGAGTTCGTCGGCACAGGCAGCATCCCAATGTGCGGCCTCAGGGGAGGCTCGAGCCTCGCGTAGGGTGGTTGGGTCCTCCGGGCGTGATATGGAGCGGACTGAGAGAGCGTGTGCATCTCGAGCTCCAGCTGGGACACGCGCGATTGCAACCATAACGGTATGCCAATGCTCATGATGGAGCATGGCATAGCCGAGTGCGAAGCCCGGGTGAAGGTCTGCAATGATGGACGAAGTGGTCAGGCCGAGAGCTTTGGTGCCAAGGTCCCCACTCACGACCGTAGGATTGGAGGAGACAGATGAAGCGACAGGGGGCCGAGGCACCATAGGGCGCGGTGTGGCAGTCTGTGCGCTAACTGACGACCTCGGTCAGAGGCTGCCCCTTGGGCGCCGCGTATAGCACGGTAGAGCAGGAGATGACATCGAGTACGACAGGCTAACAGAGGCCAGCAGGGCTGCTTGCACAGATGGATGAGCGGACGCGACTCGGGGTGCTGTCCCGGAGGGGCCAGCAGGCGCGAGTGGAGTTGTCGGCCCGAAGGGGCAGGCGGGCACGATTGGAGATGCCTGCCTCGAGGGGCCGGCGGGCGCGACTGGGACTGCTGGTTTGAAGGGGCTAGCAGCGTGATTGGAGCACTCGGCCCGAAGGGTCTGGCGGACGTGACTGGGGATGCCTGCCTCGAGGGCTGGGGCACGACCAAGGGAAGGTGTCTCTGTCGAGGCCCTTGGCCGGATGGGTGCGGAGCATGCTATCAATGACAGTAGATTGGACGTGGCAAAGGCCACAGTGCAGGAGGCGGGTGTGCTGTGGAGAGAGCATACTGGTGACAAACACATGGCCTGTGGCGGCCAAAGGGGAGGGGACGGAAGGAGATGAGGACAGGCGAGGGACATGCCCTAGGTTGCCACGAGCGGTGGCGTGAAGAACGATGAGACCAGATGGACGCAATGACACAGTGCCAACACCACACAAGTGCACAGCGTCCATGCTCATGCGGTCAAGGGAAGTAATAGACAGGAGGTTCAGCTCAAGACATGGGACAAAGAGGACATTGTCATGAAGACATCACCGGTAGGACCACAGAAACAAACAGCACCGACGCCGCGGAGAGGTAACACCTGTCCGGAGCCCGTCCGGAAACCAGAGACATCGCCAACAGGACCAAGCATACTAAAGGCCTCACGAGAGGCCGTCATGTGATGCGTGGCTCTTGAGTCGATGATCCAGGTCTCGGCAAGGTCCTGGACCAGAGTCTCCAGATCACTTACAGTCACATGGTTGCAAGCGAGAGACGCGGACGCGGTGGAAGGGGGCATGAACCGAGACTGCCAATCATCATGCCATGCAACGTCGTCACGAAGGGGGGCAGTAGGGATCATGGAAGACGGTGAGACAGATGAAGAAGCAAGACATGACCGCAGCTCAATCTCATTCAAGCAGGGTAAGGGGGACGAATAGGAGGTGACGCAACTCTTACTTCCCTGGGGGGGAAGGCGAGGTAGGCCGAGCTGAAGTGCAATGAACTGCTCCAGCTGGCGCTCACGCGTGGACAGCCCGGGAGTGTAGAGTAAGTGCAGAGTGACAGCGCCTGAGCCCGGATGGAAGGAGGAGTGCCCCGGTAAAGGGAATGGCGACGCAGACGGCTGCGGATGATGCTGTTGTGGAGCTGGCGTCTGCGGGACTAGTATGGTGGTGGGAGGGGTGGACCTGCTAGACGGGGTCGAGGCGTCAAGGGCGGCAACAGCTACAACGGCTGAGACGAGACGGCGCTCCCGTTGGCAACGCATGGTGGCGATGACACGCGCCTTTTGCGTCGGTAGCGTGCCCGTATACCACCCGTGTCGTGGCTGGCCACAGTTGTGGTAGACCAAGCTACCACCGCTGGACCCAGTCAACTGCTACTACTGCTGCTGACCCTTGCCCTTCTTGCTCCGTTTCTTCTTCTTCCCCGGTGACAAGGAGCTGGTGGAGGTAGCTGATGTGGGGGAAGCGAAGGCCACTAAAGCGAAAATATGGGAGGCAAGGGCCTCTGTGCGCTGAAGGCAGGACTCCAGACGAGCTTCCTCAATCCTGAGGAAAATCTCGTATGCCCAGGACATGAGGGTGCCCTGGGCTGCCATGGTGGAGAGGATGTCCTGGGAGTAGTGGATGAAAACGTCTGCGTATGCATCGGTGGCATCGCGCTTGATGGTGAGGAGCGCGGCCAAAGGGGGTTGAGCAGAGGTGCCGAGGCGACAGAGGATTTCCTCAGCCCACTGCCAGTAAGCGGTGACTGTCTCGGTCTCTCCCATGTGGAGGGAGTTCAACTCTTATAGCAGACGGCTGGTCTCAGGGTTGCTAGACAGGCGATGGGGACGGATGAGGACGTGCCACACGATAGCAAGGTCTGGGGTGCCGCCAGCAGTGAGGTCGCTGAGAAAGGGCTCCAAGGCTAGGCGGGAAGCCGGAGGAGCGACGGGGACGAGGGTGCATACGGCGCGACCAGTGTCATAAAGCTAGTCGGTCTGGGTGGAGTCATATGGAAGGGTGTAATAGGCCCACCAGCTTTCGCCCTGCGCCCAGATGCGGAAGCTGAGTTCCCAGCTCCGGAACTGCTCGCCGGCCTGAAGTGGCCGGGGCGGCGTCTCAAAGTCCTTTTGCCTACGGCTGGCGTCTTGAGTGGGGCCAAGGACGGAAGTCACTGTCTGCCGCTGGCGCTGAGTTTGCTGTTTTGCCAGGTAATGCGTGGCAGCGAACACAACGGGGCTGGCGTGCCTAGGAGGAATGAATGGCAGCGGGACACTAGTGGGAGTCTGTGCGATAAGAGGCTGCAGTGCGGCAAGCTGCTGCGTCAAGGCGGTGAGCTGTTGTTGAATGAAAGTCAGGGGGTCAGGAGTGTCGGCGATGAAGCCTGTTGGCTACAACTGCTACTGCTATTGCTGTTGCTTCTGCAGCTGTTGTTCCTGTTGCTGCTACTTTTGTTATTGCTGTTGCTACTGCTACTGCTACTGCTTCTGCTATTGCTACAGCTGCTATAGCTGCTGGAAGAAAAGGGGGGATATCCCCCGTGGGGATCCTCCCAACGGAGGAAGACCCCTCCCTACTGGGGCTGTTGGCCATGGTGGGTTTCGGTGTCCCCTCTTTTGTTTTTTTCTTTCTTTTTGTGTGCTGCTGATGTCAGTAGTGACGTCAGCCTAGGACGGCTGACATCGGCAGCTGCTTTATCCATAGTAGTTACTGCTGTACAGTTCCTTCTCCCCCCTTTGGTTTTTTGTTGACGACGTCAATAGTGAATTTAGTGGTGATGTCAGCGGCACGATGCTGACGTTAGCAGCGGCCGTTGTTGGGGCCATTGCTACGCAGGTGTAGCGGCTGATGTTTCTGATGCCGTTGTTGCTGCTATTGCTGCCGCTACCACTGCTTGTAGCTGCTACTGCTGTTGTTGCTGCTGCGGCAACTGTTGTTGAAGCTGCTGTTGCTGCTCTTGCGGCGGCTGTTGCAAGAGCAACTGGTGCTGCTGCTGCTACTGCAGCTGCTGCTGCATGCTGCTGCCATTGCTGCCGCGTGCTCCTACAACTGTTGTGGCTGCTGCAGTAGCTATGGAAACTACTGTTTGGGTGTGGGGATGTTTTCTTTCTCCTTTTTTTTTGCTTTTCCTTATCGTCTGTCACAACGAGCAGCCCGCTGCTCGCTGTGGGTAGCGGGCTGCATGCAGCGAGCTTGCTGCTTGGTGGCAATAGTCCGCTGCTCATAGCGAGCAGCGGGCTTGTTGCTTGCAATCTGTCGCTCGCGTCGAGCTACGGGCTGCGAGCACCAGCAGCCTCTGCTGGTTGCTGTCGGCTGTAGCTCGCTGCTGCTACTGTTGCAGCCAGCTGTTGCTATTGCTTGCTGCTGCTTGCCATTGCGTCTGCTGCAGATTGCTGCTGCTGCTGCTCGCTGCTACTACTCCTCGCTGCCGCTGTTACTGCTGCTGCGAGCTGCTGCTGCTGGCCGCCGCTGTTGCTTGCTGCAATGGGTTGCTACTGCTGCTGTTGCTACCGGGTGCTGCTACTACACACAGTTGCTGCTGGCTGCTGCTGCCACTACTCGCTGCTGTTGCCTGCCTCAACTGCTGCTGCTCACTGGTGCCAGTCATTGCACCTGTGTGACGTTGCCACGTGTGGCGTCGCTCGCAGGTGTCAGATGCGGCCTGCCGCTCACCTCCTTGCGTCACGCGTGGGGTAACCGCTGTTGGAAAAAATCTGGCAGCATTTCCCCTGGCCCCGTGGCCGTGGGAAAAAAATCTGACGCTGCCACCAGGCGGGTCAATGCTGCCGAAAAATATCCGGCAGCATTTCCCCTGCACTGGCGCGTATGGGGGTACGCCGGTGTTGTTTGGCACCTGTACGCTAGTCTTCTGTAGCTGCTGCATCGCTCTAGTTCTGATACAAAAATGGAAAACTAGGCAGCAGGTTGGGGCAGCAGCGTTGTTGATACAACATGCGGGCTTCCACGCTCGTTGTCCCCTCAGTCTGCTGCTCTAGAGACTATGTCTGGAAGCTCTGGGTTTGTTACTCAGAAACGTGTGCGCCGGTGTTAGCGCCAAAAAGCAGCTGAAAACTGAAAGTGACTGATTAGGAATGAAGAATAAGCAACAATGGGAGATCCCTCCAAGTTGTAGCTCCCCCCTAGCTCTGTAGAACTTGTTACTCAGCTAATCAATCAATCAGAAAATAGACCTAGACCTATTTTCTGGCAGGCAGGGCTTTCTCGGTGAGCCCTGTCAGACGACCGGCAACCCAAAACCCGAGCGTCGTCCGTTTTGCCTGAAAACTGGACCATACCACAATACCGACGCTGCGAACACAGTCGTGCAGTGAGAAACAGCTAGAAAAACAACAGCAAAGAGTTATAGCTGCCCGAACCCAGGCAGTGCCTAAGATAGTCCACGATGCTAAATAGTGTCACGCAACATGAGACATGGACCCTAGGCAGAGCACGACGCTGCAGACGCAATGGTACGGTCAGATCCAACGCCTGACGCATACAGACAGTATCTGCGGTGGCAGAGACCGCCGGTGGCCTGGCCGTCGAGGAGGCCTGCCGATGGAGCTGAGCACGTCGTCCGAGAGAGGAGGTTCCGGCGAACTGTGAGTAGGATTTAGTGTGCGTCGGCTCCACCAGACAACACTCCGGCAGCGTTGAGTCTCGCCGTCAGTTATCTGCATGCCGATGTACACAAGCCGGGAGGACACAACAGAGCACAATGAGGATGCGTAAAAACCAAGAGAGGGAAACCAGCACGCGTGGTGATGGCTGGAGTGCACCGGTGGCTACTCGGGGTACTCGCGTCTGCTCCCCGAGGCTTCCATAACCCCCGCCTCATCAGGAGCCTGCACGGCAAAGGACGTGAGCCAAGAGGACACACTAAGCAGACAACACCACTCCCCCATGAACACACGGCGAACAGGTCCACACATCTAGCAGCACTAATGCAAAAAAAAGCATGAGAGCAACGATAAAAAAACACAATGAATGCAGCTCAAGGGTAGAGTTTAGTCCACAGTGCAGGCAGGGTGCAATCCGATAGAACGAGCAGTTGTTAGAAATTTTGTTTGGCTAATGGCTTTGTTAGAGAATCAGCACGCTGCGAGTTAGTGTCGACCCACATGACCTGAACATCACCTCAATCCATCGGGTTTCAACTGTAGTGGTACTCAATGTTAATATGCTTTGTGCGTGCATGGAACATGCCGCAGTTTTCTGTGATGGCCTTCGCGCTCTGATTGTCATTTATGGTTAATCACCCCTTAAAAAGACACTCTTCATATAGTGTATACATTTCATGTATGCACTTGGAAGATTCATGGAAACTTTGTGGAAGTTACAACACAATTGCATTTTCAGTGACTGTTCATACAAATAAGAGTGTATCCATACTCTTAAACATTGGAAAGGTCGTGGAAGGATACCAATGAATTGTTTTCTAAAAAATGAAATCCATGGATTAGTGTTTCACAACTCAATGAACATTTGCCTTAAAGAGACTCTTTTAAGGACAAAAACCTAACATGTGATGCAACTGTAATTAATGAACACGCCTATATCGTGACCTCGAACACGATGGAACTACAATACATTCGAAGTCACGTTTCAGGGTTCTGGGATTTGTTGTTTTCCTTGCCCGGGCTCCAGATGGACCCCGCGGTAGCGGGGCCCAGCAGGCTCCCGTGTATCGTAGGGGGTGTTCTCGGAACCCCCAAACAAACTATTCACAAACATACACGACGTCGACTCGGTCGACGCCGACTCGGTCGTCGAATGTCGACAGTCGCGACGGTTAGAACCAATCTGGACATTGCAACTGTTGACGTTCGACGACCGAGTCGACGTCGTCGGAGTTGTCGATTCTAATCAAATCGTCAATTGCAGAACATCAACAGAACCTTGTCAGTGCCTCTCAACCATCGATCGTTGAACGTCAACAGTTGCGATGTGCAGATGGGCGTTTAATGCCGTCGACAAACTTCTGCACAACACACCGACTTCGAATGCACAAGTATACATCTTTTTTTTCTATCGCACAAACATTGATACACTGACCAGCTACACTGTGCCAATACACTCGAGCCTTTTTGGGGGGGGGAGATCGAGAGCCGATGCAGACCCCCCCCCCCCCCAAA
>SZWC01001260.1:228162-238777 GCA_023375785.1 Penium margaritaceum | reverse complement strand
TTTTTTTTTTTTTTTCGTTTGTCCATCGCACAAATTCGATACACTGACCAGCTACACTGTGCCAATACACTCGAGCCTTTTTGGGGGGGGGAGATCGAGAGCCGATGCAGACCCCCCCCCCCTCCAAATATCAAAAGTGAATTGGGGGGGTGTATATGGTCCGTGTATCTAATGGATAAGTACAAAAAGACACTAGTGTACTACACACTAGTGAACAAAGTTAATGGTCGGAACAATACACGCCCCGATACAACTCCCTGATACACCTCGTGGTCTCGGGGGGATGGGGGGGCCTCTCAACGCCCTGGCGACCGTTTCGTGGTAAGTTCTCTCCTCTATACGAGAAATCGTTGGTCACATCTACACCGTCGATTGTCGACAATCGGCGGTGGCCGCACGGAGATGTGCACTCGACTTCGAATGCACAAGTTTTTTTTTTTTTTTCCGTTTGTCCATCGCACAATTTCGATACATTGACCAGCTACACTGTGCCAATACACTCGAGCCTTTTGGGGGGGGGGGGAGATCAAGAGCCGATGCAGACCCCCA
Organism: Penium margaritaceum; assembly: GCA_023375785.1. Lineage (NCBI taxonomy): Eukaryota > Viridiplantae > Streptophyta > Zygnematophyceae > Desmidiales > Peniaceae > Penium > Penium margaritaceum. The sequence goes on along the minus strand of SZWC01001260.1, from coordinate 238,228 downwards.
ATCCCTGAAAGGAAATATAGTGATGTATGTACACTAATGAACTAAATACATAGTAACAATGATACACGACCCGATACAACCACCCAATACACTCGATGGATTGGGAGGGGGGAGTCCGATAGCGAGAGAGCGAAATAAAGACTTCGATACGTATTGCAAGAACGTGTTTGATGGCAATGTCTTGGACGATAGTATGTTTCTGTGGAAACGTTTCCGTTCGAGTATCTACAAATTAATGCACAGCAAGTCATAGGACAAGAATACGTCTAATAACGGTGACATACATTTTTTTCCAACATTTTGTTTTCGGTACAATTATTTTGCATTCAAATTTCACGAAATATGTATAAAATACATCTTTATTCATGTGAACAGAAGATGTATATGTCCCAAGACAATTTCCGAGAAATAACCAAAATGCAAATGTTTTATGCACTGATTGTGCTGTGTATAAAATGGGGACGATTAACTATACCTCCATACAGCACGTTTGGAATGTAAAACGGCCCAGACGGCCCATGGAATTACACCACACCTTCACCCTGAACATGAACCTCATGCCCATCAGTCGTACGCACAAACTTCACATAGCCAACAGGACCAAGGACCACAAAATCACGGCGACGACATGTCATGTGATGGGTGGTACCCGAATCTAGGATCCAGGTGGCATCCGTCACACGCTCGGGCGACGTGATTAAACAGTTGCCAACAGTGTAGACGGTGGACAGAGGTGACTCAGCAGATGACTGCTGAGTCACACAGGTGACACATGCTTGCGACTCATCAAGCCATGACAGATCTTCGTGACCTGTGCATATTGAGGCGAAGACAGCGGACACACCAGCATCATCACGTGTGTCGAATGACTCCACATACTCAACAGCGCACTTTGCCCCACCGCCACCATCACGACTACACATCAGGGACTCGACAGACCTAACAGTGGAACCCCTCGGCTCAGTCAATGCAATCGTACCTCCCTGAGTGGTGAGTCAGAGAAGCTAACAGAGCTCGGTGATGTCGCGGGACTGGGTTGCAAGCTGATGCTCCAGAGGTGTCAGGCTGTTGGCACTGTCCTCGGCTGCATCAGCTCCTGGTGGAGACTGTGTTTCAGTCACTGCAGTGGTGTATACGGAGGCGCGCTCACATTGCTTGAATGCCTGTTGCATTCTTTGCGTAATCTTTGTCCAGTTCTTGTGGAGCTTGTACTCCGTGTAGCGGTGCGCTCCCACTGCCATGGTAGCACCTTCAAAAAGAGTGGTCGCTAGCTTCCATGCCTCGAGCGGGTCAGCTTCAGCTCCACTCTGGGGATCACCAAGGAAGGGTTCGAAGTCGAGGGTGTACTCCTCCGGCACGTCCTTCAGGAGACCGTAGGCCGTGCGGGCGACGGTTGCCGCGTGCTGGGGGTCTGTAGTCTGGTACTGGATGGTGTAGTATGAGTACACCCCTTCACTTATTGCCCACATACGGAACCGTGGCTCCCTCGTGGTGTAGCTGTCCTCCTGCCGGTAGGCGGGAGGTTCGGTCCCAAACCACTTGGGTGGCTTTGTCATTGGCAAAGCTGCCGGGACAGCCCGAGCTGGCAACAGGTGACCTTCTTCCAACCCCAAACTCATGTGGAGCAGCTGGTCCTCTAGGGAAGCCGGGTCTACGGTTGTCCTGGGCATGTTGCTAGGGCCTGCTTGGCGATTGGTACTCTTTTGCACCGTGAGCAGGTTCGGCGCCGCTTTTATAACTATGCGAGACGCAAGCGTAACATGCCTTCCTCGTCACTTTTGCCTGAGTCCGACTCCGGAAGGTTTTTGGACAGATCGGCATCGAATGCTCCTAATACTCCATCCACATCAGTTGTAACTGCATTCTCGATTGTCATTTTTCCCTTACGTAATACATTTTGGAATAGCTTCTGCTGTTGCTCCTGCTATTGAAGTTGCTACTGCTGCTTTTGCTGCTACGGCTGCTGCTGCTGTGGCTGTACTGCATCACGAAACAGTTTGAACAAGTCAGCGATCTGCTTGGCCGGCTGTTCAGCCTCCTGGGCCTGCTACTCGGGCAGTTCAGGTAGACCGCGAGCCAACAAGCCGGGGCTAGACAGGGATTCGTCCCGCGTCGTACCCAGTGTGACGCCAATCACAGCGGAGGCGGCAACGCCAGCGTCCATAGTGGAGCCGGCACTGCCGACTCCGATGGGTGTGTCCTTCGGCATGGAACTGCGTGGGATGTCACAAGTGTGCACCACAGTTAATGACATTAGTGTTGAGTGTTGAACACTGCTGAAAATTTTTGGTAGCGTTCACCCTGCCCCACTGGGCGTGGAACGTGTGACGTGGCCTTTTTCAGCCTGAAGGCCAATGTCGATGGATCCCCCAACGCTGCCAAACATTTCCGTAGCGTTTCCTCTGCCCCAGTGGGCGTGGGAAACATGACGAGGCCTTTTTCAGCCTAAAGGCCGCCGGTAGACCCCCCCTACGCTGCCGGAAGAATTTGACAGCGTTTCCCCCGTCCAATTGGGCATGGGAAATCTGGGAGAGGCTGTGAAACAGCCTATGGGTTCCTGAACCACCCCCACCCAACCCAGGAAGAGAGGGAAGCCCAGCCAGAAGGGGGAGGGGTATACCAAAGATGATTTGACGGCTGCTGCTGCTACTACTATTGCTGCTGCTGCTGCCGTCGTCGCTGTCTCTGCAATGCAGTGTCTCTTGCAGTTGTGGCTGGCTGCTACTGCAGCCCACTGCCACAACCCTGATGCAGCTGCTGTCACAACGGCAGCTGGACAGCCTTGGGTGCTGCTGCTGCCCATCGCTGCAACCCGCTATGGCTGTTGACTGCTGCTGCTGCACGCTGCTGCATGTCGCTGCCGCTGCAGCCGCTGCTCTGCGCTGCTGCCGGTGGCATTGCTCAACCGTTGCTACGGTTGAGCCAATGCGGCTGCTGCCCGCTGTTGCAGCCGCAGCTGAGCAGCTGTCACTGCAGCTGTTGCCGGCTGCTGCTGCTCCTGCTGGCTACTGCTGCTGCACGCTGCTGCACGCCACGGCCGCTGCTCCGCGCAGCTGCCGCTGCCGCTGATGCTCTGTGTAGTGGTGCTGCGGCTTGGCCAATGCGGCTGAGCCAAGGCGGCACTGCTGCTGCCGCTGCCGCCGCTGCAGCTGCTGCTTCGCGCAACTGCTACTACCGTTTCTGGTCCGTGCAGTGGCAGATCGCCTCAATCGTCGCCGCGGCTGCTGCGCGGCGAGCCCTCCCAGGGCTTTTCCGTGCTTCTTATGCGCAACACGACGAGCGCTGGCTTGTCCCCCTCTGAAACCAAAACAAGAACGCTCCACCCCTCTTCCCTTATGTGGCCATGTGCAACTCGACTCTGTGGTTTGAATGGGACTGACGGAAGTCAAAACGGTTGAGTGTGGGAAACATGTGAGTCAAAAGAGCGAGGAAGAGTGGTGGCGGGTGGAGCTCGCTATCGGAGCCCACCCGTCGGCCGGCGACATGGGGCTCGCCGGTGCCCACTCAAACTTCAAGGAGATAACCCCTCTTGAGTCCCACAAGTCCACAAAGCCCAAACTTAAAGTTCAGGTCTAAACTACGCCAGTCCAAAGTACCACCGGTTCCCACAGGTAAGACAAAACTAGGTCACCACACAAAACATGCACAAGTATCAAAGTTGATTGTTTTGAGACAAGGTATGGGCACTCCAGGAGGGAAGCCAGAACGCGTGGTGATGGCTGGAGTGCACCCGGTGGCTGCTCGGCGGACTCGCGTCTGCTCCCCCAGTCTTCCGTAACCTCCGCCTCATCAGGAGTCTGCATGGCAAAGGACGTGAGCCGAGAGGTCACACTAAGAACACAACATCAATGGGAGTCTCTTTCAAAGGATTTGAGTCTGAATTTGGCTTCTTTTTCCCGTTACGTGAGGTGAAGGTAAAGGAGAAGAGCCAGATTTATTGTTGCAAGGCAGGCGGGAAGGTGACGATCAGCTTGGGGGTTCGAGATGCACATGGCCGTGCCCATCATTCTTACCAAATGATATGAAAGCGAGTCACCTGGGTGACCGTCAAGCTGAGTTATGGATGAGGGGCTTGAACGAGCCGAGGAGGATATCAATGGGTTCAGATGGTTGGCAAAGAAGGAAGTTTTTACGGAGGACAGCGAAGTGGTGGGTGGGGCTATGAATCTGATTCTAGAGGAGAAAACAGTGTTCGGCGGTTTCATCATTTAGACACTAAGGGCACGGCCCACGTTTGTCTGGGTTCATGAATCTAGTCTTGTGGGCTATGGGGATAGAGCAGAATATTATTCTTGTCATGACATCACGAGGGCAAATATTCAAGGAAACAATAAAGTGTTTTCTTTGAAGCGCTGGCCAATTGAAAGTATTAGTTGGGTATTTTTCTTTCAAGTTGAAATCATAGAAAGGTTGAAGGTTTTGTGAAGTTACAAGACATGAATAGAGTTTGAGTATTGCTGGGGAAGTATGGAAAAGGCACTTTGAGAGTACTTGTGGCGGTACGGGGAGGCCAATGTATGTTGTTTCATTATGGACGGACACAGGGGTGAGGGCTTAACGCAATTCATGTGCGGGCAGACCCAAGGATGAGGCCAGAGTTTAGGAGATGGGAGGACTTGGAGAGCTTGGGTGGCTCCTTGTGAATCAGCTTGGAAGTGGAAGATGATTGGATTGAGAAGAAATGTGAGGGCGTGAATTGTGATGTGTGTGGTGAAGCTGAGGATACAAGGAAGCAAGGAATCTACCTGTAGAATCTGCCTCAAAGAGATCAGAAGGGAGTCAAGGATATTCGTTGCTACCCATTTTTTAGCGGGAAAAAGGGAGAGGATGAGGTCCGAGAAGAGGTCGTCAAGATAGATATTAAAATGGAGGAGCCAACTTCCGGAGGACAAGAGGCCCAAAGGAAGGGAGTCATGTCTACAGAGGAAACGATTATACGCTAGACCTTTGTGTGCTAATTACTTGCGTAAATGGGAGGGGGGATTTCTGTGTTGGATGAAATAGATTGTTGGAGGATGAATTTCCACCGTGGGTTGAATGGAGGGAAGTTTAAGATGGGAATGCAAGGAAGAGGAAGAAGTGTCCCTTCTTGGGTAATTATTAAGTGAAGAGGGAAATGGACTTCCATTGGGGTTCTCTGAGGGAGAGAAAAGCATATGCGCATTTGGTCGCTTGTGCGGAGATGAGTGAGGATGGCCAGACAACCCCTAAACCGCCTTTGCCTTTATCCCGTTAAAGTCGGATAAAGAAGGCCGCTTCCAAGACTCTGTTTCCCGTGGAGCTAGGTTGCACATCTGTCACCAACTACGTGGAGCTTTGGATATTTATAAATCTGCAGTTTTTACAGAACGCTATCATTGTTTGTGAACATTTGCCTTGGGACAGGACTCTTATTTTGCAAGATAACTTTTTGAAAAGTTGCACCTTGTGCTGGCGTGCACATTTTGCCTTGTTTTTCTGTGCATTTTCAAAGGAGAATGTCGAACAATTTGAGAACAAAAACAGCCATCTATTTTGAATTCCTACAGTCGTGGAAGATGGGGAAAGCACACCGTCTTTGAAGGACATTGGTCCGCACCACAGAGCACATGCAGCCAACATATTTGGTGCTATGGTCGAAAACATATTTTGACAAAGTTGTTGAGTACTGTCGTGCGACACACTATCTGACATGGTGAGGACCACCTGACGTCAAGGTCTATGGTGTTGTCAGCTGCTATGACCCTAAAAATGACGGCCAACGGATGCAGATGAGGGAAAGAGGGGATGAAGCCAAAGGTCTGAGTCTCTGCGCCTCTCCCAGTAAAGGACGGAGGGTGGTCTGCTCGTTTACCACGGCCAACCCGGCACAATGTGCGGCTAGGACGTACGAGGGCGCCGCGTGGCACATCAATAAGTCCGCGAGTTTGGTATAGGAAGCAGAACATGGGCCTCAAGACGGTGTTTTGGTTTTTATGCCTCGTATCTAGCAATGTTTCTGGCCTGCTAGAATGACCAGAGAAATGCCGAGGGGCACGATCTTGTGGGCAGGACCCACTATGTGAGATCATGGTTTGATCCCATGGAATAAAAATTCTTCCATCAGAACTTATCACTCACTTTTGAACAGGCTTGAAACGTTTTTGAATCATTCTACAACATTGAGATGAGAAAAATGTATTTTCTCGTGCCACAAACTATTCTCTCCATGACCTATTAAAAAGGCCAACTAAGATTCTTCATCATTCAATTCAGTTAACATTCTTTCAAGAATCATCCAAAGAAACCCCGGCGTACTCCTTTGAAGGTGAATATCTACAAAACACAAAGTCTCATCTTTACATCCTTGTTTCTATTGCTATCCTGGCGTATACACGTCCTTAAATTCCAGGCAGTGGAATTTCTCTTCTTAAATTCATGGCCTACTACTTGATGCCATCTGGATTCTTACACCAATCAGTCGTGGACATTCTGAGAAATTTCTCAAACCTTTGATGTTCTGTTCCATAATGTTTTGCCAGGTTAAACGACTTTCCACAAGTGTCAATGGAAGAAGCTCGAACCGTACCAATCTTAAGATACTGTTTGGTCGACTTCTCAGCGGCGCTAGACCTTTATAAAGACGTGTCCCTATATTTTCAAAACCCACTGACAAATATTCCCGAAGCGGCGTCCCACACAAGACTTGACTTGAGAGCCCAAGACCCCAAGTATGCCTCATTCTTGTATCTGCTCTTGTACACCATACTGTCATCCAAATTTGTCCTATGATTTTTTTTGGTTTTTTCCATGATTTTGTTTTTGAAAAACTTAAATAATGGAAGATTCACTACTAGAACCCCTGTGTTTGGCCGTGTTTTTTGCTTACTATTGTTTCAAATTCACGTACTTGGTGGCCCATATTTGCTCTTACTCTGGAGCCATGAATGAGAGCGAATCTGAGGCACACAGGTGACTAGATGAGGGATTTGATCCAGCAGCCCGGCATGATCGAAGCACGAGTATCCAAACTTCAAAGTTTGAGTGTCTCACTTGAGGTTTTCTCAGATAAGGATGTCTAAGGAGTTGAACAATGAGCGGATGAGGGTGTTGTCTAACTGTGGGCAAGTGCTAATAGGCTACAACACAAACAATTAAAACGGACCCGATGGCAGTGAGCCACGCCACAGCGGGTGCTGATGTGATTTCTCCTAATGGAATGGCCGATGGTATGGTGCACACCATACGCCATGCACTCGCTGAGGCTGTATTTCAACGTATACCAGTTTTCGGAGAATGCAGGAATCAGAAAAAACACTCCCAATAAGGGAGGAATCTAGAAAACATTCCGGTACATATGCTTGAAAGTTTCAACACTTTTCACTGAAATATACGTATAATTAACTATAAATTACTCAGGCGTCCCAATGTTCTAAATTTTCCTTCACTATGCAACTTCTACCCATGAACCACGTATGTTCCGCCCAGGAGAACACTTGGTATTGAAGTGTAACAGAGCTGGAGGAGCAAGCGACGACTTTATTCCTTTGTAGCAAACTTACACAAGGCATTCGTGCATCTTCTCCATCAGCATACTAGAGACCTCACGACGACAACGGTGAAAGAAGCTAGTGCACCTATGCAAAGAGCAGCGGTAACCGGCAAAGATTTTGGTGATGGAGCAACAGCCGGGAGCAATGCACAATGCTCTCTAGGCGACCCAAGCAGCAGCAGGATTTTTGGCGAACACCAAAGATTTTTGCGCAACACCAAAGACTCTGACAACCAGTCCGGTGACGGACTCTTTGGGCTGCAAATGGAAGTCATGTTGATGAGGCAGAGTGGGAAATGCTGGATTGGAAAGCATGGTAGTAGTCGGAGTGGTTAGGTGGTGCTAGAAGCAGAATCCAACACTGCACAGCAGTGCTGGATTTGCACTCCCACATCAACATAAGTTGATGTGGAAGTGGCAGACGTAGCAGGCGGACACAATGGAACAACGGCAATATCCAGTGAAGTCACTCTGGCCCTTGCTGCTGGTGCTTCTCCTGCCCTAGTGCCTGAATCCAACACTTCACAGCAGGCATGTGTCGCGCTAGATACTGCTCTTTGGGAGAAGGCGATAAAGGGAGGGTTGCATGCTCTTTAAACACATGAACCTTCCAAACTGATGGAACTGTCCCGGGTACGAAAACCGTTCTGGCATGTTGGTTCTATTGTCACAAGCTCAAGCTTGATGGCGCCATCGATCGCTACAAGGCTCAACTGAGTGCTAAGGCATTCTCCTAGATTCGTGGCTTCAGTTTTGACGAGGCTTTATCCTGTTGGTCAAAAAACCAAAACGCATGTCATTCTAAACACTGTACCATACAGCTGCACCAACTGGAATTTCCTTCTACATGGTAAGCTGGACGAAGGGTTCTACATGATACATCTGGCGTCTCCGCAAGATTTATATGGCTTGAAGGAATCACCTCTTTGTTAGAACATCGAGATCACCTTCACATTGGAGATGGATGATTTTCAAAGTAGTCTCTTCCACATTGCCTCTTTTTCATTGTCTTTTTGGCCCCTTGGTGGCTGTCCTGGTGTACATGGACGACCTGCTCATCGCTTTCCCGAGCCCCCAGGCGGTCTAAGGTTTCAAGACTCCCTTGCGAAATATTTACAAGACAAAGGACCTATGTCCAATAAAGCTATTCATGGGCAAGGAGCATGGGCGCAACAAATAGTGTCGAGTGCTGCGTGCTTACCAGGCAGCGCATGTACGTAACGTGGGAGACAGATTATCTCCTCCTCCACACTTTACCCCAGATTTTTCCACTCAATTGGGTGAGGTCAGAGAAGCTAGGAGAGACTGTCAAAGTCACCTACTCCCTCTCTATCACCGGCTCTATGGTTTATCTTGCTACCACCACCCGTGTTGATGTTGTGTTGTTGGTGAAATTCCTAGTCCAGTTCTTTCAATTTCAACACAAGAGACATTCAGAGTTTGTTCTTTGTGTTGTTCTCTATGCCTTGACCATTTGACAGGTCAATTTGTGCAACTGTGTACAACAGTGCCACGTGGTGGATGACTTCATGGACAGGTAATGGGCAAATGCTTCTGGTGCACACAATTGCACGGGGTTCATCTTCCCTGTTACATCATGGAAGAGTTGAAAAAAAGGTTGTGTTGTCTGCAGTTCCACCAAAGTGAAGTACGTCACACTCGGTACAGGTACGTTCAAAGCCATATGACTTCGTCGATTGATGCAGTAATTACATGTTCTTGCCGCTGCATTGTGCTGTGTTGTGACAACCTTATCATTAACTCAATACTAAGCATGATGGACCGCAGCACATTGCGTCTGGTGACGTCCAGGTGGTCGCGACAGCAGCATGGACCTAGAATTCAGTTAACCTTTCGCCCATACGTGATGTTCCTAATAGATCTCCTTGTGCTCTCTGTTCATCCCTCTTCCACGTACAGTTGTTTTCACTTCACTTGATTCTCTGTCTCCATTCTCTGTCTTCCAATGCATGTGCTTGCATGTAATTTACGGATTTTCCACTTGTCGACACACGAACCTCCAAACTGGCTATCCTCTCAAACAGGAGATGGAAATCTGTACTAGCGAGTCGAAATCACGTCTGATCGGAGGATCGATGGAGTAGACATCAAGAGAGGAAGCAACAACATTTCTTTCATATGGTGACATGTTCGTTTGAGCGTGATCCCCCAGAATTTGCACACCGCTCTCTTGTCACACTCTTCATAGCCGGCACATCACACCTCTGCATGTTTGCATGTCTGCACTGACAATTCCTGGGTGGTCAGGTATGCTTCAATTAAATACGTGGTTAGCAACTAGCCATGTGCTCCCATTACGCAGAAGATGCTCCCGGATTTCTTTGGAAGCCTTTGTTGGTGTTGGTTCTTTTGTTAAGAGAGGTTCAAGTGTAGTGCGTGGCAGTTACACGATCCACCACAAGCAAGTTCGCCACTCACTTGGTGGTCGCGTGCAAGCTAATTATCTCAACCCCCATGTAATGTGCTTGCTTCTCATCCACGGTCACGTGTGTGTGTGTGTGTGTGTGTGTGTGTGTGTGTGTGTGTGTGTGTGTG
>SZWC01001260.1:210679-227622 GCA_023375785.1 Penium margaritaceum | reverse complement strand
GTGTGTGTGTGTGTGTGTGTGTGTGTGTGTGTGTGTGTGTGTGTGTGTGTGTGTGTGTGTGTGTGTGTGTGTGTGTGTGTGTGTGTGTGTGTGTGTGTGTGTATGTGTGTATGTGTGTGTGTTCCATTTATGTGTGTACGGGTCATGTTTGTGTCATGTGTCACGTCAGTGCTGAATCTTTTGTCTCAAACTTGCAACCCTCCTCCCCCCTCCCTCTCTTGAACAATCATAAACTGCTTGATAGATGGGTTAGTGATGGTTTGGTGAGATTGCTGACATCAACAAACTGATGGTGCATGCATGAGACATCAACACCATCAAAATTTTGCAAATTGGGGGCACAGTTTCATTAATGTACAATCCGGAGACACGTTTTCTGTGTTAAACGAAATTCATGGCAATCTGTAAAGTGGACGTACTTACGTCCATTTTGGAATTGGGACAAGAAGAAAATGCCCCCTGTAATTAGTATAAGCAAGACATACTAGGAGTTTCTAGTGCAGCTCACAGGTGCAAGGGAGTGTGAGGGAATAGATATGCCATGGATTCAAGAGGCAAACACATAGCGGTTTTATGAAATGAAGCGGAGATTAAGAGTGAGTGGAGACGTGCGAAAGTGTAGTAGATTCTACCGGTCGACCAAACCACCCACGCGAGTGATTCGCATGGGATTCGGCAGCCGCACAGGGATCAAACCAGCTCTACCGACAGCATGCTGGCGGGGATTTTCTCACACACGGAGAAGACCTGGATGTGTTGTACTCGTGGGATCAGCAACTCGGTCACACACACTCAACGACTCACACATGCACAACTAAGAAAAAAAATAACCACATGCACCAGGAGTGTATGTGGGTGCATTTCACCTCTCCTATGTTCTTCATGCTACAGAAATGCTTGCACACGTTTTCTGCCAATCACATAAACATTTCTGGAACTGGACACAGTAAAAGGCGTCTGTGCTGGACAATTATCTGCACTCCAATTGAGACGCTAGAACCACACGGCCCATTTGTTGTCCATTGCTGCGACACCTGAGAGCTCCACGTTTATTACTCACCTACGATGATGTGCGTGAAAAGAGTCAAGATGTCACTAACGTGTTTACAACTCCATAAACAACACTCCCCCACGACCCACATACAACCAGCCCACACGCGGTATTATTAATCACGTGCTTTTCATTTACTGCTTGTTGTGTGTATTAACATAAGCTTAAATAGGAAGCTTCTATGAAAGTGCGGTGTATGGAAACCTTTCGTGCTCGCTGATAGTTGGATGTACATTGGCCTTCAGATTTCCAAGTCAAATAACAATACAAAACATTAAACCCTAAAATTTTAAACCCTAAAATTCTACTTTAATGCAAAATTCTACTATTTTGCACGCTTGTTTAGGGTTTAGGGTTTAGGGTTTAGGATCTAGGTATGAAACAAAACAAATTCTACTACACGTCTGTTAAGATTTTGGAAAATGGGATATTTTGTGTCTCAATTAGAGTTCTGGAACAATGTATCGATGTTTTTTATTGTCCTTCTTTGCGGGGCAGTGCACGCATTTGTGCGAACAGAGATTCGAGCCCTACCAATGTGAGTGCATTGGTATGTGTATATGGTAAGGATATCAAAGCGTACACAATTTTATTACGTTGCACCATCAATTGGATGGTTCTTTGTCACTATTATTGGTGTATTGTCATTCATCCCTCGCCTGTACACTTCCAAATACAACCACCCGATACACTTCATATCTTTTGGAGAGAAGGGGGAACCGTAATCAACTGGACCCCCCCGTTTGACCACTCCTTCTAAAAACAGAAAGTGTATTGTCGGCATGTTTAATGCTGTGAACTTTCCAAGGTATCGGACACACGTGAGCACTGTACACCGGCAAACAACGTGATAAGCGTCTCCAACTATGTTTCACCATCGGTGCATCTGGATTTATGGACAAAACCTAACTCTGTTAAGAAAAACCTGAGTTAAATGTTCTTATATGATAGTTGAGAGGTATGAATTATGCAGTGAGAGAACAACTTCCACCTCTACTACCACCTGGAATTATCTCCACACTAGCGTGAGTCAACCAGCGACCGTCCACCTCCCCCTTCCACCCAGCATTGTATACAGGGAGTGTATTAGGTGGTGTACCCAGCCAGAAGGGCCGAAAGTTCACAAATGTAATTTGAAGAACTGCAATGCGTAATTTCGTTGTGACTTCTAAGAAAGAAGAAGTCACTCCAAATTTAATCAACAGAAACACTGAAATACCCCTTCCCTCCCAAAAGAGCGAAAGTGTTGTTGACATGGTGTGCCCCTTGCCATGAGAGCTGTTGATCATACTCTCTGGTTTGACCACTGGGGAGTTTTCGAACACCTTATCTGACTTGGAATTTGGATTTCTTGGACTTCTTGGATTTTTTCATGCAAGATCAAGCTTTGAATCGCTCGATTTTAGTGAGTTTTCAGAAAGTTAGCCTAGCCCAAAGTTTGGGTGTTTGGCGGATGGAATCTGGTACCTGCCATAGGTGGCGGGATAATCCACCGCCAGTGATCCGAGTTCATCTCCAACGAGTTCCAAATGCACCTTGGCCAGGGGCCTTGACAAGGGTGACCTTCTCCTTGACTTCTGGGTGAGGAAAGGCGCTTCGACAGGTCATCATCAAAGCGCCTCCCGTTGCCTAGCGTGCAAGGCAAGGTGGGCGGCTCCACCAAGGGTTACTTCGACGGAGGTAGTAGGGGCGTCACTGCTCCGATTTGAGTGTGCTTGGATTCGTTGGGAAGCTTAGATCACAGGCTATAAGGATCAGATGTAATCTCACTATACTAAATAGCAAAAACTTTTCTTTATTCAGTTCAACTGAATGCGACGTATTCTGCCCACTCACATCCGTGATCCTTGTGCTCCACACTCTTCATCATTGGTGTTCATTTGCTACCCCAAACATTAGTAGCGTGTATCAGTGAGAGCTAGGCTTCCTTGATGGTGCTTCCACACCCACTAGTACCAACAAAGGGTTATGGGCCCTCGTGCCTACAAGGATCTTAGCTCTACAACGTTCACGCTACCGCCGTGCGCCGGGGCACCGACCGAGCAAGAGAGCATCGGCGCCGTCTCGAAGTTCGATGGGCTTTGGCTTCCACTTGTGGATGTGGGAGTTTGAGGTCTACCTCGATGACGAGGGCCTGCATGAGCTGATCAACGGTAAAGAAACTGTCCCTCCGGATACCGCAACGCCGGAGGAAGTGGAAACATACAAGAAGCGCAACAAGAAGGCGCTAGCCTTGTTGGTGTATGCGCTTGCTCCGACGCAGCGTTCACTCATTCAAGGATGCACGGAGGCCATGAAAGCCTAGAAGAAGCTCTGCACCATCTACCATTCTACCAACCTTGCTCACCAGCTCTTCATCTTCAAAAGGCTCGTCACCCTCCGAGCCAACGAAGGCGACAACATCATGGAGATCCTGCAACAGATTGAGTCTCTGAGTGCCGAGTGTGTAGCCACCGGGTGGAAGGTTGACCCTCATCTGCAAGCCATGATCCTCCTCTTGACCTTGCCGGACAGTTGGAGTCCCATGATCACCGTCGTAGGTGGTTGGACTGACGATGAGCTGAAGTACCCGAAGGTGGCTGAGTACATCCGTAATGAATGGATGCGACGTGGTGGGAGAGAGAGTGGGGCTACATCAAGTTCCGCCTACGCCGTCCGCCCTCAAAGTGGAAGGGGAGGCAAGAAGGGGAAGGGTGCCAAGCAGGGCACCAAGAAAGGTGACAAGAAGGGGGAGTGCTACGCGTGTTGCAAAGAAGGCCACTCCGTACGCAACTGCCCCAACAGGAAGTCGGACCAGCCGGGGAAAGCTGGAAAGAAGGACGACCGTGCAATGATGGCGAAGGAGTCCACCGACTTGACAGATCCGAGATTCTCCGTGATTGACCCCGGATCGGGCCGCCACACGCAATGCAAGCGGACGGCATTTGTCACCTATGGCGCCTCGGAATGGCGCATGACGGTGGCCACGTTCACATCAAGGTGGATGTGGATGGGGAGGCTGTCACAGGCACAGTTCACGACGTGCTCCACATGCCTAACTGTGGGACAAATCTGCTGTCAGTGAGCCGCCTTACCGACAAGGGGCTCAAGGTGCTCTTCAAAAGAAAGAGGCCATCATCCGGAAGGCAACGGTCACAGAGTTGGCTGCCGGTGAAGGTAACATTCACATTGAGGTGGATGTGGATGGGGAGGCTATCACAAGCACAATTCACGATGCGCTCCACATGCCCAGCTTTGGGGCAAATCTGCTGTCAGTGAGCCGCCTTACCGACAAGGGGCTCGGGGTGCTCTTCAACAAGAAGGAGGCCATCATCCAAAAGGAGGGGGACGACGAGATGATTGCACGTGGAAAGCGAGAGGATGACTTGTGCTTGCTATGTGCAATGATCCTCGGCAGCTGGACAGGATCCGACATTGTCCACCTCGCGAAGAAAGAAGATGGAGACCTGGACCTATGGCACCATCGCCTGTGTCACACCGCTCCCTCAACTGTGAGGGACACAGAGAAGAAGGAAGTGGTGTGGGGTCTTGAGGTCAAGAGCCTCGACGCAGCCAAGGATGCCGTGTGCGGGCCATGCGTGGTTGGCAAGGCGACGTGGTAGCCGCTTGATGGCAAAGGGACGTGAGCATCCGTGAAGTTGGAGGTGGTGCACACAGATGTGTGCGGACCGTTTGAGCCCTCCATTGGTGGGGCTCACTAATTTGTCACCTTCATCGACAACCACAGGTGCAAGATCTACCTCTACATCATCAAGAGGAAGAGCCATGTCTTGTCATGCATGCACGAGTTTGGGGCGACAGTGGAGCGGCAAACAGAGTTGAAAGTGAAGGCATTCCGGAGCGAGAACGGCACATGGGAGCTTGTGGATCGGCCTGAGGGGGCGAAGGTGATAAGCTCCAAGTGGGTGTTCAAGGTGAAGCTCACCAAGGACAGCAAGGTGGAGAAGTACAAGGCGTGGCTGGTGGCAAAAGGATACGCGCAACGAAAGGCAAACACTACGATGAGACGTCCGCGTCCGTCGCCGAGTTCACGAGCATCCAGACAATCCTCACGGTGGCAGCAGCAAAGGATATGGAGATCCACCAAATGGATGTCAAGACAGTGTTTCTGAACGAAATCATTGAGAAGGAGATCTATCTCGAGGTGCCGGAGGGGGTGGATGCGCCAAAGGGCAAGGTGTGCAAGCTGCAGAAGGCTTTGTACGGGCTAAAACAGGCACCCAGGTGCTGGTACCAACAGATGGACGGCTGCATGGCGGAGCTCGGTTTCAAGCGCTGTGAGTCAGACCACGTGTGCGTGCGGCGTAGCAAGGGACTCCATCAAATTGTTGCACTCTACGTGGACGATATGATTCTGTGCTCATCAGATCTTAAGGCTTTGCAACAGCTCAAGAAGCAGCTGAGCAGCAGATTCAAGATGACGGACATGGGGGAGCTGGAGTACTACCTTGAGATGAGCATTACGCGGAACCGGAGGGCGCGCACGCTTGAGCTGGGGCAGGCCAAGTACGTGGCCGAGGTCCTGAAGCGGTATGACATGGAGGACTGCAAACCAGTTGGCAGTCCGGTCTCCACGAGCTGTGAGCTGAGTGCGGTGATGGCGCCAAAAACTCAAGTGGAGAAGTAGGACATGGCGGAGGTGCCCTACCAATCTGTGGTGGGCAGCCTGATGTATGCCATGGTGGCGACTCGGCCGGACTTGGCCTACGCGGTGGGTCAGGTGAGCAGGTATGTGGCCAACCCTGGGCCACTACACTGGCAANTATGACATGGAGGACTGCAAACCAGTTGGCAGTCCGGTCTCCACGAGCTGTGAGCTGAGTGCGGTGATGGCGCCAAAAACTCAAGTGGAGAAGTAGGACATGGCGGAGGTGCCCTACCAATCTGTGGTGGGCAGCCTGATGTATGCCATGGTGGCGACTCGGCCGGACTTGGCCTACGCGGTGGGTCAGGTGAGCAGGTATGTGGCCAACCCTGGGCCACTACACTGGCAAGCGGTGAAGCGAGTCCTCCGGTACTTGTAGGCAACGCGGCATGCGCACCTGAAGTACGACGGAAAGGGGAGGTCAGACTCCTTGTGGCTGGCCTGCTACACGGACGCGGACTATGCTGGCGATGTGGAAAAGAGGAGGTCCACTTCTGGCTATGTGTCCTTCCTCGCAGGTGCAGCGGTCTCGTGGTGTAGCAAGAAGTAGGACTGTGTCGCCACCTCCACAGTGGAGGCGGAGTACATCGTGCTGGCCGAGGCGGTCAAGGAAGCGGTGTGGCTCCGCAGATTGCTGGGGGAGCTGGGCATGCCGCAGCAGGAGCCTACAGTGGTTCAAGAGGACAGCACCGGCTTTATCTCGCTGACCAATAACCCGACGCAGCACAAGAGGACGAAGCACATCGACGTGCGCTACCATTACATGCACGACATGGTGGAGAAGGGACAGGTTGTGCTGCAACATTGCAGCATGAAGCACATGCTCGCGGATTGCTTGACCAACGCGCAGCCCCAGGATCGGCACGTCATCAACCTTGAAGGGCTTGGGTTGACAAGTTGTGAAGGGCTTAAAGACGCAGTTTTCCTGGTTCGACCACTAGATATTGTTTGGATGTCTGATCTGATTGCAGATTTGGACTCCCTGGATTTTTCCACGCAGTTTCGAGCTTTCAGTTGCTCGATTTGGTTGAGAGTTCAGAAAGTTAGCCCCATCCGAAGTTCGGGTGGTAGGTGGATGGAATCTGGGTTCCGTCATTGGTGACGGAATAATTCCACCACCAGTGGTCTGAGTTCGACTTCAATGAGCTCGAAAGGCAGGTGTGCCATAAAGGAAGGGACGTGGGAGGTCTCCTGGACCAAGGTGAGCCTCCCCCGACATTGGAGGGCCAGGAAGGGCGCTTCGATTGGCCACCGTCGAAGCACCTCCCGTTACTCTCGTTCGTGGGCATGGTGGGCGGCTCCACCATGGGTTACTGCAACGGCCGTAGCAGGGGCTCTACTGCTCTGTTTTGGACGTGCTTAGATGTGTTAGAAAGCGCAGATCACAGGCTATAAGAATCTGATGTAATCTCATCAAAATAAGTAACCATTAATGATCTTCAGCCTTTATAAGTTTCCACAACGTGCATTCTGCCAGAATTCTGCTCCCTTGGTGTTGTGGCGACCCAAAGCACACACCTCCCTTGGAATTCTCTTTGAACTAAGCAGCCGTGGACACTTAGGTAGATCAGAGCACACCATGAATATATTCTGACAGTATCCACAGGCAACGACGTATTTAAGCATGTCGGGAGCTTCCCACGCTCTGCTGATGTTGTCTCGCCCATTCGTGCAGCTTGAGGCTTGTGCTGATGGGCCAGCAAATTGCTCTCTTAAAATTTTGACGTGGAACACGTTGGTTGATTGCTCACAACTTCGGTGGCATACCCACATACACTTTAGGATGATGTGGAATTTTTTCAATGCTTGGTTGGCTTCTAGATACGTTTGGTTAGTTGCCGGTTTCTGATCTTGATGTGGTCATGCAGCATGACCATATCAATATCAACAACCGATCAGTATGGAAAATGAAAATGGAACATCGTCAGGTAGCCCCATGAATTTTCCGTAGCAGCCGCTCTTAGATAATCCCGATAGGTGTGGCTTGACCTCATGTTTAAGTTTGTTGGCCACTAAAAACTCTATGCCCTCTTGTCTCCCACACCCGGCACACACATGTACAGATTAAATGACAATGGCCTTACGTGGGGAAGCGTCATGTGGGCCCACTTCAACTGGAGCCTTTGGTGTCATCAAGCTTTTGCTAGATCCAGGAGTACCCTCTTGCACATACATGGCCATTACATGACTTTCTATGACTCTGTAATGCGGTAGATGCTAGGGCTCGTACATTCTCACTGTCGTGCCCTACATCATGCTTTCTTTCCTTGAGAGCGCATAGGGGAGCTGCAAATTTCCCGGGTGCTGATCCTTAGGGGGCCACCGTGCCGGTTTCGGCCGTGCACTGGTGAGCAGCCGCCCTCGGTTTATTCCGAGTGGTCGGGCTCGACCCCGGGTGGCGGCGCTAGCCCACTCAAGCGTGTTGTTCAGTGTGGGTGCGTGCTTACTGGTGCTTAGCTCGCTCCCCTCACTCCCTCTTTGTCTCGGTTTGAGTGCAAGTTCTAAGGCAAAGTCTTGACTGCATCCATGGCGAGCTTCATGGTTCGTTGCTCTCACCCGCTCCCATCCACATCGCTTAACTAGGAAGCTACCTAGCAACAACTGGTATCAGAGCATCAAGAGCTTGCCCTTGCAACTCTCCGATTCGGCGACTCTGGAAGCATCGTTGCGGAACCCGTGCCCCAACGTGCTCGCAGCGTTCTTGCCGTCGCCCACCACTTCCATCTGTGGTAGCATCCACGCGCGTCAGTGGCAATCTCGCCGCCCACCGTCTCTCGACAGCGTGTGTCTACCGTCCTGGTCTTCGCTCCCTCTTTGGAGCACTCCCGTGGAGCACACCCGTGCCCATCCCGCATCGGACAAGTGCCTATCTCACGGGCCAGTGCCATCACCATTCCCCGTGAGGTGCTGCTCTCTCCACCATCCTTCAGTGTCGGGGTCCTAGCCACAGTGCAGTTGCTCCACTCTCCCTCATTTTTCGCCTTCCGTGCGCAGCAGCCCCTCTTGGCCCTACACCTCGTTGCAGATCACTCTCAGTCACTCTCTGCGACCCGCACCTGCTCTTCCTGCTGCTCTCTGCAGTGGTCATCACCCCTGCACCATCACTATGCTAATCTCTGCCACTCAGCCCCGTGCTACTCCGGTCTCACGTGTCACACTCATCTACCCGGGTGCCCAGTGCGGTGCTCTCACTGTACGCACACCACTCTTGGCTGCACCAGTAGCCCTAATTCCATCACCCTGGATTCCTCGCCCCTCGACGGCCCATCCAACGAGGAGCTCAATTCCCTGCGCACAGTAGCTCGGTATGCAGACCGTGTGTGGGAGGACCCGAGCATCTTTGACGAACCTCCACCCGCTGACAACGACACGCCGCTGTGGTTTCGCATGCTGGATAGCGTGTACTGGCGTGAGCAGCTTGCCGTAGTAGCTTAGTGCGAACGTGAGGAGCGTGAGGCGGAAATAGACCGGCAAGTCTACAAGCCGGATGACCTACCTCCGTCACTACCTCAGCCTCAAAGGATGCAGCCTCCTCGTACCTCTCAGTCATCCAATCCCTCCTCGGCAGTCGCACCTTCTCCTACCTCATCTCCCACATCTGCTGCAACACCTGGACCATCACCGGCACCTGACGTCCCTGGTGCAATCCCTGTCCATCCAGTCCACACCAATTCCATTGGCTTGGCTGGGGCTATTCTTGATGTAGCTGCTGGTGCCACCACCACCTTTGCAGCCACAGCCAGAGCCTGCCGAGCCCCGACCCAGACAGCGATTGGGTGTGCGTCTGAGGCCTACATACACGCTGCTGCATCCCTCACACTTCTACCTGCCGTTGCTGTGAACATTGCCACACAGGTGACAGCAGCAGTAGCCTCTGTTACAACAACAGCTTCCTTTGCAGCAGACGCGACATCTAGTGATGTTGGCTCCATCCGTGCATCCACAGCAGCAGCAGTGCTGACTCCCACCAAGGCCCCTCGCGAGATCACACTGCACGTCACCACAGGTATCCTTGTCGCATCAGCGTCGGCTGCCGTTGCAGGGGCCACGGTCACATGGTTCCTGTGCCTCACTGTGGCGGTCGCCGGGTGGGTGGCTGTCCTTTTCTCCTTCGTTGCCGCCGTGGTGCCACCTCTCTTCACCCAGTTGCCACGCCACTAGCTCTGTGAGCTCTGCATTGCAGTACCTATTGGTACATTTCATCCTCTCTCATCTCTCTGGTCTCCCTCTTTTCTACACTCATACGTCTCCCTAGCATCATGCCAGGCCCTGAGGAGACGATAGAGGCCCTGCAGGCAGCCCTCAGTGAGGCACAATCAGAATGGGCTAAGGCTGAAGATGGGCTCCAGCAGGGCCGTGAGGCTCAGCAGGAGCTAGCTGCTGCTGTCGCTTCCCTTGTCATTGAGCGTCTCCGCACCATCTCGATTATAGCTGCTATCTTGCCCGCCGACGAGACAGCTTCCGTTGATTCTTCTGTTCTTGCCAATAGTGGTGCTGCCAACTCCTCCTCTCCCGCTTTCTCAACAGCAGTTCTCGCCCGCGCTCTTCTTCTAGCCAGCAGTGAGACTTCGACACACCACCACCCTCTTTCACCTCCAATCTCACCTTCACCTCTTAGGAAATGCGCTTCAGCGCATGGGCCCAGGGTGAGTTGCTGTGGGAGTACTACTCCCCGGCCAAACCGCCGTTTGTTCCTCAGTCCTCTGAGGCTGCCCGTGATGTACGGGCTCTCATCAACGCAGTTCCTGAGAGCCTCCTAGATGACATTGGTATGTACAATGCAAACCCCATGCGTGGCACCCCTACTGACCCTATTGGTGTCTATGCTCTCATCCGCCGCTGCAAAACTGTGACTAGGCATGCTGCTCAGCGTGCCCTGACTGTCCAATTCAACACTCTGCAGATGCAAATAGACAAAATTGCAGATGAATATTGGACGCGCACCCTACGCTTGCTGCGTGACCTTGGCAGAGCCGTCCCCGGCCCTCTCTTAGCCTGTCTCTCCATTGTTTCTGGTCCTATCCCTAAGTTTTCTGATCTCTACCTCCATGTCTCTCAGGCCGAGCTTGAGCGGCTCGCTGCTGCTCCTGTTCCCACGGACTCTCTGCCAGGAATCGGTCCCCTCTACGACTTCACTGCCTCCCGTCTCACCGACTGGAGGAACGCCATGCAGAACAAGCGCATGCACTATGCTGCACTCGCTACAGTCACCTCCTCATTCTCCTCGCCAGGGGCCACAACCTCCTCATCCTCTTCAACCTCTTCTGCTGTACCTCCTCATCCCACTCAGGCCTCCTCTCATGGGGGGATGGTGGTTCTGGCCGTGGGGGTAACCGTGGAGGCAAGGGGCGTGGGGATGCCGTGGTGGCAAGAACTCCTCTCCCACTACCAGTAACGTCACCTGCTCGAACTGTGGTGCTACTGGACACTCTGCTCCCAAATTCCCGGCTCCTTGTGATGATGCGCGTCTTGCATCCTCCNCTCGCCAGGGGCCACAACCTCCTCATCCTCTTCAACCTCTTCTGCTGTACCTCCTCATCCCACTCAGGCCTCCTCTCATGGGGGGATGGTGGTTCTGGCCGTGGGGGTAACCGTGGAGGCAAGGGGCGTGGGGATGCCGTGGTGGCAAGAACTCCTCTCCCACTACCAGTAACGTCACCTGCTCGAACTGTGGTGCTACTGGACACTCTGCTCCCAAATTCCCGGCTCCTTGTGATGATGCGCGTCTTGCATCCTCCATGTGTGTCCACTGGGCCCGCACAGGCCTGACCACTTCTTCAGCCTCTACAGCAGTGACTGTTGTGTCTTCCACGTCCTCCTCCTCTGCTTCAGCTCTCTCCACGACACTGGCCCCTCTTCAGGCGCCACAGCCCCCAGCCAGTCCCTGGGGTTGGATTTCGTCGCCGTCTGGACCTCCCTACTATGGTTCCCCGTCTTCTCACTACACCATGCATTCCTGGACTCGTGACGACGGCCACTTCTCAGATCGCTCGTCCGACCGCTCCCCGGACCGCTCCTCTGATCGCCACAACGAGGAGCCCACCCTCAAGCATCGGCTGGCAGAGCTACTGCACCTTCGTTCTCAGGGAGGTGTGAGTGGTCAGTCGCACGTGTCTGTTTGTGAGTCCGACGCCACCCTTCGTGGTCCCGTGTCTGGTGGCGTTGAGGGGGTGTTGCCTGATGATTGTGCCTGGATTGAAGAATAGCAGTCTCACAAGTTCCCCACTCGTCTTGGTGGTTCTTCTCACCTATCCTCAAGTGGTACAGTTGCTGTATGTCTCGTCCACTGTACCACTCGTGCATCCCCAGGTCTATGGATCATTGACTCTAGGGCCACGCATCACATGACATCCTATCGGTCATCGTTTGTGTCCCACGGGCCAGTTGGGTCCGTCCGCTCTATTCGCACTGGTTCCGGCCAGCTTCTTCCCGTTCAAGGTGTTGGTGTCATACGATTTGTTGGCCCTGGGAGCAGTCTACTTGCCTGATGTGCTCTATGTGCCAGAACTTGAAGTCAACCTCCTCTCTATGACCACCCTTGACAACCAAGGCATGGATGTCTCCTCCAGCCACAACTTGGCCTCCATTTCTCTCTACTCGTCTTGTCGTGTTGTTCTTCGTGGTGTGCGCTGTGATCGCCTCTTCCGTGTGCCTCTCACGTTGCCTTCGTCTTCCGCTCCATCTGCTCTTGTTCACGTTGCCCCATCTCTATCTCCAACGCATGCCGATCCGCTACATCGTCGCCTCTGTCACATTCAGACTGCAGCCATCCAGCGGCTTCTCCATCTTCAGCCTGCCTACGGCCTTGACCCTGCCACGTTTGCACCTCCCTGCACCTCCACATGTCTAGACTGTGCCAGTGGCGAAATGCACCTCTCCCCATTCTCCACTGCTGAATCTACCTCCCATCCTCTTGACCTTGTCCACGCTGATGGCATGGGCCCCTTGCCCCAAGACTTCCTTGGTCGCCTTGGCCGCTATGTCCTATGTCTGACTGATGATTTCTCTCGCTATTGCTGGGTCTTTGCACTTCGCCACAAAAGCGATGTCACTGAAGTTCTTGAGTCCTGGCTCCCTCAGGCCGAGCGCACTTGCCTCCATTCGCTGCATGTCTTTTGTACCGACCGGGGCGGCAAATTCTTTGGTCCCACCTCTCGCTTTCTTGAGTCGCGTCGTGTCCGTCTTGAGTCCTCGGCCCCGTACATCCCAGAACGGCGTGTCTGAACATTGGAAACACACCCTTGCAGATGTTGTTCGCTCCCTTCTCTCTGCCTCTGGCCAGTCCCCCTTTCTTGCCTTTGAGGCCATGTCCTACATGACTTGGATCTGGAATCGAGTTCCTCATGGCCCTCTCCCTCACTCGGTCACGCCTTTTGAACACTGGACTAGTCGGCACGCTAACCTCCGCCTTGCTCGCGTCTGTGGGTGTCTTGCCTCTGTTTGGGTCCCGACGGACCAACGGATGGTAAACTGTCTCCCCGCGGCCGCTTGTGCATCTTCCTCAGCGTCTCCCCGTTCTCCAAAGCTTGGCGGTTTTGGGATCCCTCTCGCTATCGTGTCATCGAGTCTCTGGATGTTCTGTTTTTTAAACACTTGTTTGAACGCGCTTCTCCTCGGTTCGGTGGGTCTCTCTCTCCGCCCTCTCGGGGTGGGGATGGTCCTCTTCCCTCTAGGCCGTCTGGTCTCCCCTCCGTGCGTCCCTCAACACCCTCTGTCTCCTCCGGGCCCCTGGGCTCGGAGCCCTCCTTGGGGCCACCTTCCTCGGCCCCCACTGACTCCGCATCTGTTACGGCTGCAAAGTCCCTGCTTCAAGTTGCATACAAGATGAAGGACCTTGGTCTGGCTCGTGTCTTTCTGGGCATGGAGTTGGAACGTGACCGTGCACGTCGTACCCTGCACGTTCACCAGGCTGCATACGTGCGTAGCCTGGGGGAGCGCTTCGGACCGCTTCTCACAGCAGTCCCCACAGCGTCCACAACCATGACGCCCGCTGGCCAGTTCCTACTGAAGTCTTTAGAGCCGTCAAAGCTGGGAGAGTCTGTCCATATAACTGACTACCTCCGGGTAATTGGCTCCCTGATGTATCTGGCCACGACCACGTGTGCTGACTTTGCGTTTGTTGTGAACTTCTTGTCCCAGTTCTCCCAGTGCCCCCGCGAGCGCCATCTCAAGGCGGCACTGCGGGTGGTGCGCTACGCCTCGTCCACCCCTCGTGTCAGACTGTATTTTTGAGCGCAACCCTCAGTCGTAGTGGATGGCTTCATAGACACTGACTCGGCACATGACTCTAACGCACGCAGCCGAACATGATACATCTTCTTCATTGGTGGAACTTCAGTCTCCCGGAAAAGTGGCAAACAAGGGTGTGTTGCTCGAAGCACAGCTGAGGCTCAGTATGTCGCTCTTGGTGCAGGCATGTGTGAGGCTGTCTGGCTGTGCCTCCTATTGCAACAGTTACGTGTTCACATCCACTACATCACTCTGCCTTGTGATAACCAAAACACAAAGGCCATTGCTGAGAACAGTGGCATGCATCACTCATGCACCAAACATATCAACGTGGAGCATCATTTTGTTCGTGAGTGCATTGCTACTGGCATTGTCTAGGTTGCTTGGGTGGACACATGATCTCAGAGAGTTGACTTTCTCACTAAGACCCTCAGTCGTAATGTATTCAAAAGTGATGTTCACTCTGTTGGTCTCATCTGTCCGCACGATCCAGGTTGATTTGCTATGGTGCACATCTATCACCTCTCATGATCCCCTCTTGTGGTTCTCTCATGTGTGTGGGTTACTTTACTTGTCTGTGGGTCATGGGGAGTGTTGTTTTTTGGTTACTCACAACTCTATGCCCTCTTGTCTCCCACACTCAGCCCACGCATGTACAGATTAAATGACAACGGCCTTACCTAGGGAAGCGTCATGCGGGCCCACTTCAACTGGAGCCTCTGGCGTCATCAAGCTTCTGCTGGATCCAGGAGTGCCCTCTGGCACATACATGGCCATTGCATGACTTTCTATGACTCTGTTATGCGGTAGATGCTAGGGCTCGTACATTTTCACTTGCGTGCCCTGCATCATGCTTTCTTGCCTTGAGAGTGTGTGGGGGAGTTGCAAATTTCCCGGGTGCTGATCCTCAGGGGGCCACCGTGCCGGGTTCGGCCGTGCCCTGGTGAGCAGCCGCTCTCCGTTTATTCCGAGTGGTCGGGCTCGACCCCGGGTGGCGGCACTAGCCCACTCGAGCGTGTTGCTTGGTGTGGGTGCGTGCTCACCGGTGCTTAGCTCGCTCGCTCCCCTCACTCCCTCTTTGTCTCGGTTTGAGTGCAAGTTCTAAGGCAAAGTCTTGACCGCATCCATGGCGAGCTTCATGGTTTGTTGCTCTCACCCACTCCCATCCACATGGCTTAACTAAGAAGCTACCTAGCAACTACACCCCATGTGTGGCGGCCACCTCACTTAATGCACGACGCACGAGGTGGGGCTCGCTTCACTTAGCACCCTTAGACCTCGCTACCGCCAAACACCCGAAACTTGTTTCTGTTCGAAGTGTGAGCTTCACAAATCCATGGCTTCTCTCACCCCTCATTCCCTCACGCTCTTTTCCCTACGTTTCGATGAACTACAGTGTGATGTGTGTGTGTGTGTGTGTATGTGTATGTTTGTCTCTGTGTACGTGTGTATGTGTGTGTGTGTGTGTGTGTGTGTGTGTGTGTGTGTGCGTCTATGTGCATGTGTGTGTGCATGTGTGTGTGCATGTGTGTGTGTGTGTGTGTGTGTGTGTGTGTGTCTGTGTGTGTGTGTGTGTGTGTGTGTGTGTGTGTCTGTGTGTGTGTGTGTGTGTGTGTGTGTGTGTGTCTGTGTGTGTGTGTGTGTGTGTGTGTGTGTGTGTCTGTGTGTGTGTGTGTGTGTGTGTGTGTGTGTGTCTGTGTGTGTGTGTGTGTGTGTGTGTGTGTGTGTCTGTGTGTGTGTGTGTGTGTGTGTGTGTGTGTGTCTGTGTGTGTGTGTGTGTGTGTGTGTGTGTGTGTCTGTGTGTGTGTGTGTGTGTGTGTGTGTGTGTGTCTGTGTGTGTGTGTGTGTGTGTGTGTGTGTGTGTCTGTGTGTGTGTGTGTGTGTGTGTGTGTGTGTGTCTGTGTGTGTGTGTGTGTGTGTGTGTGTGTGTGTCTGTGTGTGTGTGTGTGTGTGTGTGTGTGTGTGTCTGTGTGTGTGTGTGTGTGTGTGTGTGTGTGTGTTTGTTTGTGTGTGTGTACGTGTGTGTGTGTGTGTGTGTGTGTGTGTGTGTGAGAGAGAGAGAGAGAGAGAGAGAGAGAGAGAGAGAGAGAGAGAGAGAGAGAGAGAGAGAGAAGTGTCAAGAGGTCACTTGTGGGTTGACAACCCCACCAGTGGTGGGGGTGGTGTTGGTGGGGTTGTAATGGACGGGATGTGTGTGTGTGTGTGAAAAGTGTGAAGAGCTCTTGTGGTGGCCCACCACAATGGGAGCCTCTTTATATGTTCCCACCACGTCAATGCTAGGCAGCAACTAGCTGGCAACGTCTTCATGCTGGAGGTCCTTTGCAATGACGCCATTGACAAACAACAGCAACAGTAACTAGAGAACCCATCTGGGTGTGCTACTACTAGTGCTGTTAAATCGAGATCGAGATCGAGATTCTCGATATCGAACTTATGTCTCGCACCTTTCGAGACGAGATGTCTCATACCGTACTTTACAAACGAGACTGTCTCGATCTCGTATCGACTTGCACTTAAGGAGTCTCGATCTCGTCTCGATCTCGATTTCACATGGACAAATCTCGACCTTGTTTCTGGTTTTTCTAGGGTTCTGACACATTTTACTTACCAGACCGGTATAAATGTAACTGAGTTTGTGTGAATTCCTCCTCCCATGGTCACATCAGCGGGAAAAAAGAGAGGATGGCCATGTTTAATGTTCACATTGTGTTTCAATGCATAGAATGGGGATGTCTATTTCATTCTTGTTCACTTTTCATTCTTCACCCCGTGGTTTATGATGCATGGTCAGATAGTTGGAGTCTTAACAAGTGAAACTTCATGCAACATTAATCTTCACGAAGAACTTCACGTGATATTAGTGATTGAATTCATTGCACAAGAATATGCATGATGGCATCACTTTTCCATCTGGGTCCTCAACTCACAAGAGGTTGGTATCTTATGACGGCTTTGTATTCACATGATGGCGAAGTACTTGATGTTGGCCAAGCAAAAACAAAGGCAACACAACTTAGG
>SZWC01001260.1:136596-189827 GCA_023375785.1 Penium margaritaceum | reverse complement strand
CTGCTGCTGCTGCTGCTGCTGCTGCTGCATTACCTGCTGCTGCTGCTGCTGCTGCTGCTGCTGCTGCAGCAGCTGCTGCTGGTGCTGCTGCTGCTGCTGGTGATGGTGCTGCTGATGCTGCTGCTGCTGCTGCTGCAGCTGGTGGTGCTGCTGCTGCACTGCTTGCTGCTGCGGCGCTTGCTGCATCGGCATCGGCATCGGCATTGGCATCGGCATCGGGAGTCGCAACGGCACAGACTGCGCGTGAGGCAAGAACTGAGGGGAGGGAGCAGCTTGAAGAGCTTGCACAGGTTGATCCTGAGGAAAGGAGTTAGGGTGCATGGGAATATACTGCTGCTGCTGCTGCTGCTGCTGCTGCTGCTGCTGCTGCTGCTGCTGCTGCTGCTGCTGCTGCTGCTGCTGCTGCTGCTGCTGCTGCTGCTGCCGTTGCTGCTGCTGCTGCTGTTGGTGATGGTGCTGCTGCTGATGGTGCTGCAGGTGCGGTGGTGGCGGCGGCGGCTGCTGCACAAGCGCACCTTGGAACGAGGGCGGCGGAAAACTAGTGGGAGACGGTACAGGTTGCCCATGCCCTTGCCCATACCCATACCCAAACCCATGCCCATGGCCATGGCCCTGGGCTTGAGCTTGGGCGGCAGGGTGGGGATGAGCAGAAGGGTAAGGATAGGGCGAGGGGGAGGGGACCCCCGGCTGAGGATAGGGTGGAAGGCCCGAGCCGCCGCCGACACCGCTCCCTCCCATCATGCTACAACTGCTGTTGCTGCTGCTGCTGCGGCTGCTCCTACTGCTGGAGTTGCTGCTGCTGCTGCTGCTGCTGCTGCTGCTGCTGCTGCTGCTGCTGCTGCTGCTGCTGCTGCTGCTGCTGCTGCTGCTGCTGCTGCTGCTGCTGCTGCTGCTGTTGCTGCTGCTGCAGCTGCTGCCGTCGCTGTTAACTGCTGCACCACCTGATGTGCTTGAAGCCCCCCTCTCCCCGGTGCACTCGATTTGATTTTGAAAAGGGAGATCCTTCCTGTCCGAAATCCTTCCGCGCGAACCCCAGAACGAATGCCTGTGCCTCTCTTAGGTTTCCTCCGAAGCTTCGCCGTCCGCCACCTTCTCTCCCTTACGCTGGTTCCGCTTCACCTCCTCCTCGTCAAGCGGCTCTCCGTCTCCCTTCCCTCTCCTCGCCTTCCGTTGCCGCCAAAATTCGCGGAGCGAATGCCGGTGCTTCCCGAAGAGGAGGAAAACTAGAGAGCCACGTCCTTTTCGGGGGGAGTAACGTCTACAGGAAAATCTGACATCGCGCCTCGTTGTCCGCCATAGTTTTTGGGTTGGGCCAAATGACTCTCGTACCCAGAAAACGCAAAGTGTGACTCTCATCCGCCCAGCACTGGCGAAACAGATCACCAATAGCCCAGTCTAAAATCATGCTTGCTCCCGACATGCGTCGACGGGCGAGAAAGAAGAAAAACCGCATCCTGTCATACCTCCCACTCAAAAATCTGGAGGGAGCGCTGACTCTTTTGTTTTTTTGGACACGCAAACCCCCCAGTTTGATTTAGGGTTTTGTATGTTTGGCGAGGGCGGAGCTCGCGTCAAACATACGAAATCCTAAATCGGAATGGGGGGTTTTGTGTCGAAAAAAACCGAAAATACACAAAGGGGCCATCGCTCCCTCACGATCGAGAGAAAACGCCCTTCTTTCGTTTTTGAATTTTTTTTGTACGCGAAACTTGTTCTTTCAACACACAAACAACAATCAAACCATACCCCGAATTACATTCAAGAATTCAAGGCTTTACTTCTGCGCGGGCTCCTGCTGGGCCCCACACTAGCAAGGCCCAACAGGTTCCCTTTCGACGCATGGGGAACCTCAAGCGGGAGGGCCTGCTAGATGGCCGGTGGCCGGCCAAACGACCAGCCGGCTACCGGCCGGCCAGCAGCCAGCCGCCAATCGCGGCCTCGGCCCGATCAGCGGCTGAGGCGCCACGAGGGCCTCGAGGGCGAGGCCTCGTGGCCTCGTGCCCTCGGCCCCCCCCCCCCCCCTCGCCCTCCTTACAAACAAGCAAGCGAGGACGAGGGATAGGGGGAGCGGGGGTGAGGACGAGAGGACTGGCGCGAAATCGCCAGCGTGCCTCGCACGCGATGATTTCGCGCCACGACGGCAGAACGTAAATTGAAGTTCGTTTACGACGAACTTCGACATAAAACAAATGATATAACTCGCGCGAACACACGACTTCGAGGTAGAAACCCCCGGTTTGGGTCCCAAAACCAGGGGTAAGGTTAAAAACGGAAATTGGCCTCCGGAGACTCGAAATATACGAGTCTCCCTGCTCTGGGTCGTTGATGACGATTGCCCCTCAGTCCTGCAAAGGGGGTAAACCCCTAATGCGGACTGAGAACGCCATTCTGCGAACTCCGACGACGACTTCAGAGCAGGAGCTGGAGACTCGACCCGTTACAATGGTTCTCAAAGCCAGACGACCCCGGCGACCAAGAGTTCGACGGAAACGGCGGCTACGACATAGATGAAACGCCGCCGGCAGTTGCAAGGAGCAGCTGCAAATGCCTAAAGGGGCTACGGCATGCAGGCTTCACCGTTTGAGGCACCGTAAAGTGCGTCGGGAAGCTAGAGAAGAGCTTTATTTTTTGGGGCTTCTTCTCCACAGTCTGTTTTCCATCCTACTGGGCTAGGGGAAAAGTTTTAGGACGGGATAGGGAGTACCCACTCCCAAACCGTCTTACTTTTCCTCTCTTCTCAAGGCTCCTCCCGCTCCTCTTCAACCTAAAATTGGGGCAGCGCTTTTCTGCAATACCAGAGACTCTCACGGCTTGAGAGGAGAAGAAAAAGAAGAAAAGCACTCATTGCAGAATTTTTAGAGGCCGCGACATTGCCGAGGAGCACAAGAAAGGTGTCTCCAAGGGGGGGCAAGGTGTGCCAAGAAGACGCAAGAAGAGACCAATAAAGACCACAAGACACGAGACAAGAAGGCAAGAAGACAAGAAGAAAAGTAGTCTTTTTCTTCTTGACTTTGTACTTGCTTGTTTTCTTGCTCTTTGTCCTAGTTTTGTGAGCGGTACTCATACTTCTTGTTGTTCCCTTGCATTGTTATCTTCTGTTTTCCTAGATCCTAGTTGCTTCCAAGTGTCGTGAGTCAGGGCTTAGGAGGACTAGTTTCAAAATCCACCACCTTGTGCCGACGTGGTAGCCTAGGAACATAGAAAGTTAATTTATAATTGCCTCACCGATCGTGAGAGCAAGGGGTTTGTGGGAGGCGATTCCTCCTTAACGTTGTGGGGTGATACATACAACGATCTTCACGTGCTAGTTGCACTGGCGACGAGATGGCAAGTGCCGGACCGTCCAAAACCAACAAGGGCAAGGTGGCGACGGCCTCGCCACGAGCTTTCGGCGGACTCCAAATTTTGGGAGCCGCCACCGCAAGCACGGTTGCCAACCCAAAGGTAACCGTACCGCCAAAGGCAACCGTTCCGCTGAAAGCAATTGACGCCAACATCGGTGATACCGAGAAGCGTGCGGAGGCCAAAACGTTGCTCGACAAGCACGTCGACGCGCACGTGGGCGACCCCCACACGATGGACGATGCGATGGAAGAGGATCTCCCGGAGGAGGACCCCGACGAAGAGCACGACGCCGACGATGGCGAAGGCGACGAGGATCGCGACCATCGCCATCGTCGTGCGACGAACTCGAGCCGATTGCTCGAGAAGGGCAAGGCGCCCGCCACATCGCCTGAAGTTGCCGTCGGCAGCGAGAATGCCGAGAGCAGCAAGGGCGCTGAAAGCAGCCACACGGGGAGTTCTCGCGAGAACAAGCCGCACGACGTCACCGCGAAGGCAATTCGCGATGACCGTCGTAGGCTCGCTGAGTTTGCTGCTGAGGCGACAGGCCGACTCAAAATCACCACCGACGGTGGAGATACGACACCACTCGGAGGAATGGGGGCGGACCCCTCTTCCTACGATGTGGCCGCAATGGGGCAAGGCAGCGCCCACTCGAGCTTCGTTGCCAATGACAGTCTCCTCCGAAAGGTGGGAATCCTTGGAGGCGTGCATGCGAACCGTACCCTCCTGCAATGGGTAAGGCCGCACGGACAACGGGAGGCCTTGGAGGCTATAGCCGATGCTTTGACGACATCAGAGCTCAAGTTCGCGTTCGCCAACCTACTAGCCCACGTCGGGCAGAGCATCACGGACCTCGATCGTGATCGCCATCTGTAGCGCCTGGCCGCCCATGAGGCAAGCCGCCGATGCAACGACCTCGACAAGGTGTTGCAGAGCGTGACCCAGGTACGGATGCAGCAGGAAGCGCAGCATGCTGCGGTTATGGATTCCACTGTCGGTGGCAGCGACGGCTTGCCTACCTCGACGACTTCGCAGTCGGTCATGAACACGTCCTTCCTCCACAGTGTGGAGATCTTCCGGAAGGGCGTGAAACTAACCGACTGGCTGAATCGCATGGAGCACGTTCTACGCATCCACAAGGCTCCACTCGGCCAGTGGGGCGACCTTGCCACGACGCGGCTTGAAGACAAACTCTTCAAGTATGTGGTCAAGGAGTGGACTGCGCAGCAGCCGCACCTCGAGTGGCAGCCATACCGTGGGAGGCCTTCTGCGCGATCATGCAGAAGAAGTGCACCCAACATGAGGAGGCGCAGCGCGCCTTCCACAAGATCAAGGACTTCAGGCAGCTTGGCAGCTCGCTCTAATCCTACGTGAGCGAGTTCGCCGCACTCGTGGATGAAGCCAAAAGCTTCACCGAGGGCGATGGGACTCAGACCTTCAAGTACCCGGAGTGCATGCTGCTGGAGTACTTGCGTGATGGTCTCGCCAGCGAGAAGCTGAAGGACAAGACCACCACGACAGCCACTGGCCAAGCTTGGACAAGCTAGAGGGCGTTACGCGACTACATGAGCAAAGTGTATTCGGCGAACCCGAAGCACTACTCTGATGCACGGCCNACCCAACGTGAGGAGGCGCAGCGCGCCTTCCACAAGATCAAGGACTTCAGGCAGCTTGGCAGCTCGCTCTAATCCTACGTGAGCGAGTTCGCCGCACTCGTGGATGAAGCCAAAAGCTTCACCGAGGGCGATGGGACTCAGACCTTCAAGTACCCGGAGTGCATGCTGCTGGAGTACTTGCGTGATGGTCTCGCCAGCGAGAAGCTGAAGGACAAGACCACCACGACAGCCACTGGCCAAGCTTGGACAAGCTAGAGGGCGTTACACGACTACATGAGCGAAGTGTATTCGGCAAAACCGAAGCACTACTCTGATGCACGGCTGAACACGCGTGCACAGCAAGGTTGCGACATGCGCATGGATGCTGCAGGGGCTGGTGGGTCAGTCGGACAGTGAGGTGGGGCCAAGGGCAAGCAGCCTGCAAACCCTCCAGCCAAGAAGGCTGGTGGATACAAGGGCCCCAACATTAAGCGCAACCGCGAGACTGACAAGCTGCAGGCGGCGCGTGAGCGTCGCAACGCATCCTTACGCGAAAGGCTCTGCCACAACTGCATGCAGCCTGGCCACTTTAGGGCTCAGTGCCCTCAGGCTGCTGGTGGTGGACAAGCGGCCGCGGCGTTAGCTGCAATAGTAGCACCTCGTGGGGATGGTGCAGCAGGAGGCCGCGGACAGGGCCGTGGACAGGGTCGCGGTCGCGGCAATGGACCCGGCCGTGGTAACGGACAGGGCCGTGGGGCGGGTTTTCCCCACCCTTGAGTGACGTCAGTGGGAACCACTCAGGGGTAAAACTGGATCACGAGTGTGGGTTCATGTTTTCAGGTGAGGATGTTAAACAATTTGAGTTCTTGACGAGTTCAAACTTCTCTGTTGTTTTCTCTCCTCTTGTTGAACCTCATTCTAGACTTGCTGACCGACATTGCCCACTAAACCTTGCATCTCCGGACGAGATGTATGATTGTACATGCTTAGTGGTGGCGATACCGACCATTGTGCAAGAGTTGTGTGACGCAGTGATTGAAGCAAATGCCCTCAAAGCAATGAGTTCAATCATGTTCGCAGTACCTTTAGTCAACGATTTCGACCCAGTCAAAGTTAAAGACTGGAAGGTGCTGGCTGAATTCACACGTGCCCACAAGATGTTGACTCGAGTGGGTGAATCATGGGAGTTGTGACGCCCGTCGTACAGATTCCGTGTTTATCACAAACTCGGCTTGCCGTCGTTGAGTCTGTTCACTCGGAAGAGTGGAGGCAACATGACGATGCAGTTCAAAGGACACCTAGCTCGTGCCCCCGTGAATGTACTTGCTGACACGGGAGGAGACGACTCTTTTGTTAGTCTTGGCTTTACCCGAGAGGTTGGCCTGAAGTACGAGCCATCAAATGGCGCAGTTGTTGTCGGTGACAACCGTACGGTACCTGTGATCGGTACTTGTAAAGCAAAAAATTGTATTCAAGGGTACACACAGAGTGTCACATTAAAGGTACTAAACCTTCTTGACCCGTTTGACGTGGTGCTAGGCGATCCCTGGCTCTGTGAGAACAAGGCTCTAATGTGCTTTGAATCAAAGCGTTTGATCCTCGGAAAAGGACAGCGCCGCTTTACGTTGATTCCGAGTACGGAATTATCACCGACCTGACTCAAAGTCCATGCCAGCTTGTCTGCAATGCAGGTCAAGAGACGTATTCGACAAGGTTGTTGATACTTCTTGGCTCAGCTACAGAAAGTGGAGGAAGATATGAAGGAAGACACGCCACAAGAGATCAAATCTCTATTGGCAGAGTTCTTGGATGTATTCCAAGACCCACCGGCTGGGGTTCCACCAGAAAGACACATGGGCCACACGATTCCGCTACAACCGGAGGCGACTCCTATGTTCAGACCCATGTATCGCCTTAGTCCAGCAGAAAGGCGAGAGGCCGAAAGCCAAATCAAAGAGTACCTTGCAAAAGAGTGGATCAAGCCCAGTAGCTCGCCGTACGGTGCGCCGATCCTTTTTGTGAACAAAAAGGACGGTGGTTTACGCTTGTGTGTGGATTACCGGGCGTTGAACAAGCTGACGGTGAAAAATCGCTTCCCCTTACGACGGATTGAGGACCTTTTTGACCAACTCCAAGGCACCAAAGTATTTTTGTCCTTGGATTTGTCCCGAGGGTACCATGAAGTCCGCATCATGGAAGATGACGTGCCCAAAACCGCGTTTCGAACGCACATGGGACACTATCAGTTCCGAGTAACATGCTTCGGGCTTACAAATGCCCCCGCAACCTTCCAAGGAGAAATGAACCGAATGTTCGCCAAACAACTCGGATAGTTCGTCTTAGTTTACCTGGACGACATCATCGCTTTCTCCAAATCAATGGAAGAGCACATAGAACATCTACGCGAAGTTCTCGCAATCCTTTGGGAACAGAAGTTCTATGCGAAAGTGAGCAATTACAAGTTTTCATAAGATGAGCTCGAATGCCTTGGACACATCGTTGGCAAGGACGACATCCGTGTCGACCCACGAAAGGTCGAAGCCGTTGTAGACTGGCCACGTCCCAAAAATGCTGGGCAGATTCGGTCTTTCCTCGGCCTTGCAAACTGCTTTCGACGGTTTATGCAAGGGTATTCAACTCTGGTAGCACCGCTAACCAGGCTCATGCGAAAAGACGCGCATTGGGAATGGACATCTGCTTGCGAGAACGCTTTTCTCAAAGTCAAAGAGCTTCTATCCACGGCACCCATCCTAGTTCTTTCGGATCCATCGCAACCATGAGAGGTTCGATGTGATGCGTCGATAGTAGGACTCGGAGCCATCCTCATGCAGAACGGTCACCCAGTTCCGTATGAGAGCCGGAAGCTCATCCCCGCGGAAACGCGGTACACGACTGGGGATCAAGAGCTCCTTGCGGTAGTACACGCTTTCAAGATGTGGCATTGCTACCCCAAGGGTGCTGAAGGGGGTGTGACGGTCGTGACCGACCATAATCCATTGGTGTTTTTCCAAACACAACCGAACCTGTCCAGACGACAGGCGGGTTGGAGCGAATACCTGAGTCGATTCTCATTCACATGGGAATATCGGCCAGGACGCATCAATGTGGCCAATCCACTAAGCCGACAGCCTGTGGAAACCAAAGCAACCACCAAGGTCAGTGGGTGTTTTATGGCCATTGCAACAGAAACAGTACAACCACCAGACCCCCCTGCACCTCTGCGGCAACCACCACGAGAGATTATCCATTATAACGGTTTTGTAAACAGGATCCGGATGGGACACTGTGTGGATTCTTGGTTTAAAGACACTCAAAGTCTCGACAAGTACGGCTTGGTGGAGGCCGCACGAATCTTCTGGCATGGAGAACAAGTTGTTGTGCCAAAATCAGGAGACCTTCGAGCAAAGGTTATCTCCCAGTTCCACAACTTGCCAGTCGCAGGTTATGTGGGACCCCGAAAGACCAAACAGGCACTCTCGGACCACTATTGGTGGCCAAGATGGAGTGTCTATATCCGTAAGTGTTGCATGACATGCGACCCATGTTTTCAGAATAAGGCTAGTAACAAGAAGCCTGCTAGACTCCTCCAACAGGTTCCCATTCCTGGGACTCCATGGGAGTGCGTCAGCATGGACTTCATTAATGGTCTTCCGGACACGACCCGTTGCCACGATGCAATACTAGTGGTTGTGGATCTTTTGACGAAGATGACACACTTCATTCCTACAACCACTGACGTGAACGCAGAGGAGACCGCTCATCTCTTCTTTGAGGGTGTCGTGAAGTACCACGGCTTGCTGTTGTGCATTATCTCCGATCGAGATCAAAATTTTACTAGTAAGTTCTGGCAAAAGATGCACGAGTACTTCGGTAGTGAGTCGCAAATGTCGCCAGCATTTCACCCTCAAACTGACGGATAAACAGAGCGCATGAATCGCACTCTGGAGCAGATGCTCCGCATGTACGTGGATTCTGCCATGCATGATTGGGACTAATTCCTAGCACCGGCAGAGTTTGCGGTGAACAGCTCGGTGAACGAGTCCACACAGTTCACACCGTTTGTGTTGAACAGCGGTCGGCATCAAGTGGTACCCTCTTCATTGGTGAAGAGTGGGAGTATAGGAGGGCAAGTTCCTTCTGCTCAAGCTTTTGTCGAGGGCATCAACTCCATGTTACAGGAGGCGAAAGGGTCACCTTCAACCAGCTCGACAGCGACAAAAGGCATATGCCGACAAAGGTCGCCGGGAGGTCTTGTTTGACATTGGTGACAAAGTGCTGCTTACCACTAAAAACCTTTGGCTGAAGTCACCGGGGGCAAGAAAACTTCTACCGAAGTGGATTGGGTCATTTCCCATTGTGGCACGCATCGGGCCAGTGGCATACTGATTGCTACTTCATCCGAGTATGAAGATACATGACGTGTTTCATGTGAGCCTACTGGCTCCATACACGGTAGACGGAACCGTTCAGCCACCGCCAGTAGTCCTTGCTGCCGACGGTGAATACGAGACCCTTTGCCTACTCTTGCATTGAGAGCGTACTCTTCGGTCGCGCGTTGTTAGGGAGTACCTCATTCATTGGGCCGGTTGTGGACCTGAAAACAATTAATGGGAGTCCGAATCTCCGTTGCCCACAAGGGTGGTCAACGAGTACTGGAGCGAGCTTGCAGCTCGCACAGATCAACGCGTGG
Organism: Penium margaritaceum; assembly: GCA_023375785.1. Lineage (NCBI taxonomy): Eukaryota > Viridiplantae > Streptophyta > Zygnematophyceae > Desmidiales > Peniaceae > Penium > Penium margaritaceum. The sequence goes on along the minus strand of SZWC01001260.1, from coordinate 180,197 downwards.
CAGGAGGTACCACATGAACGCGGAAAAAGTGAACAACATTCCCACATGGCAGCATTCAAGGACAACAACCATAGGAGGTTGGGGACGCCCAACATGGTTGTCGCACGGACGCTCCAGCCTAAAGGGGGGAGACCGCTAGCTGTTTTGACCTACAAGCTGCAGCTTAGGTCCAAGTACCATGCACGTGTTCATGTCTAGCTGGTGATTGAAATTGTTAGTTTTCTTTCACAATGTTGATGACTCACTGACTGACAATCCTACTTGTTGTTCATGAACCGGGACGGTTCATAATAAGTGGGAAGGAATGTAGCGGGAGGGCCGGTACGGCCCTCCCTCCTCGCTGAAGCAAGGGGTGGTTCCGCACCACCCCTCGCGTCAGCGAGGGCTGGCCGGTGGCCAGCACTTTGCTGGCCGCAGTCCAGCTCGCTGCCAGCCGGCTAGACGACCAGCGGCCGGCCAAGCAACCGGCCGGCCACCGGCCGGCCAGCCGCCAGCCGCCGATCGCGGCCTCGGCCCGATCGGCGGCTGAGGGGCCACGAGGGTCTTGAGGGCGAGGCCTCGTGGCCTCATGCCCCCGCCCCCCCTCGCCCTCCTTGCAAACAAGCAAGGGAGGACGAGGGGTAGGGGGAGCGAGGGTGAGGACAAGAGGACTTGCGCGAAATCGCCAGCGTGCCTCACACGCGACGATTTCACGCCAGGACAGCAAAACATAAATCGAAGTTTGTTTACGACAAATTTTGACATAAAATATATGATGTCACTCGTACAAACACACGAGTTCGAGGTAAAACCCCCCGGTTTGGGTCCCAAAACTAGGGGTAAGGTTAAAAACGGAAATCGGCCTCCGGAGACTCAAGATATTCGAGTCTCCCTGCTCTTGGTCGTTGATGACAATTGCCCCTCAGTCTTGCGAAGGGGGTGAACCCCTGATGCGGACTGAGAACGCCATTCTGCAAACTCTGACGACGACTTTAGCGCAGGAGCTCGAAACTCGGCCCGTTACACAAGCTCTTAACAAACATCTCCCTGCTAGTATCACAAACCCTTCAAGGAAGGGGTTTGTTGTAGTAGCTGGGGACGCCGCATACCATGCGTCATCAGCGCATGGTACGCAACCTCGCCATGTAATTTTTTCTGTTTTCTTTGTTACTTGCGTGGCAGTAGCGGCAACTGATGGGTACTAAGGTTTTCTTTTGCCGGAAGACGGGTCAATAAGTTTTGTATTTCCACTATTCGTGCATCTGTGACTCGTACCCTTAAGATAAATAGAGAGATAGAGAGAGAGAGAGAGAGAGAGAGAGAGAGAGAGAGAGAGAGATAGAGAGAGAGAGGGAGAGAGAGAGAGAGAGAGAGAGAGAGAGAGAGAGAGAGAGAGAGAGAGAGAGAGAGAGAGAGAGAGAGAGAGATATAGAGTGAGGAAGAGATGTATGATGAGAGGGGGCAAGAGTGAGAGGGAGAGAGAAGTGTACAGAAATGAAGAGGGATAAATACATGGGCCAAATAGCTCAGATACTCATAAAACGCAAAGTGTGACTCTCATTCGCCCAACACAAGTTAAAAAATACTCGGAAGCCAAGTAAAAAATCATGCATGCTCGTGGCATGTGTCGACGGGCAAGAAAGAACAGAAAAACCACATGGGGTCATCATTCCCATGCGAGAATCGCAAGGGAGTGATGATCGGTTTGTTTTGTTGTTTTTTTTTGTTTACATGCGAACCCCCCAATTCGATTTAGGGTTTTATGTTTGGCGCAAGCTCGGCCTGTGTCAAACATGCAAAACCCTAAATCAAGGTGGGGGATTTGCGTCTTAAAAAAAAAGGAAAAGCAAAGCGGTCATCGCTCCCTCGCGATCGGGGGTCGCCGCATGCCATGCGTCGTGAGCTCATGGCATGCGGCCTCACCATGTATTTTTGTCTGTTTTCTTTGCTACGGGCGTGGTGGTAGCGGCACCCGATGGGTAGTTAGGTTGTTTTGTCGCAGGATGACGGGCAAATCAGTTTTATATTTCTATTATTCAAGTATCTTGTATAGTAACCCTATGTATACTCTGAGAGGGAAAGAGAGAGTAGAAAAGATGAATCCAAAACATGAGATCACACTATTTGTATGCACTCATTGTAGAGTGCATGGTGTCAGTGCATGGTGTCGAGATGCGCAAGTGGAGTACACTAGTAAGCGAGTGTGTGATTTCCCTACCATTGGGCATGTGTGAGAAAATTCCTAGAACCTTCCTAACCACTTGCTACTTAACTAAGCATCAACGCTCAGTTAGTGTCTGACGACAATCACAAGTCATGCACAAAAATGTGGGCAGGGACACGTACACAGTGTCAGGAAGCTCAAATAAAATACAATTGCTGAGAGAGTGAACAAATGATAGGTCCACAGCATGAATACCTGCCACGGCGCACGACGGGTGTCACACGCGGCAGTGCAAGGTTTGTCCCAAAACCGGCCTTAAACCACTGTTTTGGCTGTAACTCTGCGCAGACAAATCAGAACGCTACGTCTGGACCTAAACGTCTAGGATCTCAGGCCGGACGCAATGACTGGTCACATGCATGCATCGTGCATCGAACGGTGGACTCACAATGCAAAAACATGCAAATCGGGTCCATGGTTGGTCCACCGATGAAATCCTACAGGTTGCACAAAAATTGCAAAAGGTCCCAGACAACACCCAGGACGCTGGGGCAGTCGCCGTCAACTCCGAGTGGCTGGTCCACCACCTATCAACGCGCTTGTGCCTCTTGGGTTGCATTGGGGATCATGTCGTCACTCTCGTGTACGGGTGTTCTCCTGGCTGTCGCTCGTGACGAGTGGAACCCACACACACCTACACTCCCCTTGGCTGATAGAACTGTCACCATCACGATGTTGGAGCAAAGGCAGGGAAGGATTGCTCGGGCAACCAATCATAGCAAGCACCGATCAAGCAAATCATAGCACAGGGTCTCCTCATGATAGTGGTGCATCCCAAGAAGTGACCGGGTCTCGAGCATGCAAGAAGTCAATCACACACCTACGTGTCAAACATCATGCAAGAGATGAGAGAAACAAGGTCTCCTTGTGACCCCGGAAAATATCTCCGTGTGTCCTGGTCTTGACCAAACCATGCATGGATCATACATAACAAATGCAGGCAATGGGTCTCCATGTCACACCGGTAGAACTCATCACGTGCGCAGGTCTCGACCAGCATAACCTTGACCATAGCATTGTGCCACACCCCAAGAAACCTCGCTATCCTCAAAAGAGTGTTAGGCCAAAGCCCACACACCAACACCGCCCCTGGGCTATAGAGGCTGACAGCACAAGCAAAGCTGATGGCTGCTCCCAACACAATCCCTGAGGAGGGAGCACGGCTCCTCCATAGCCACATATCCCTGTACAACAATAGTCATGGTGACGATGATGCTGGTGGGATGTGCTCGTAGAGAGCCTCATCCCGAAGTGGCGTCATCGTTGTCATCGCCGTCGTTGTCGTTGTCGTTGCTGACGTATTTGTCACTGCTGTCATCATCTGCTAATGTGACTGGTGCAGCACTAAGGGCCTCCTGAAGAACAATGGCCTGTTGTATGGCCTCCAACTCTTGAGGTACACATCGCCTCGTATCCTCCATAGCATCGAGGCGTATGTGGAGCTCGACGAGCTGTGATGTGGCAGGCAACCAGCTTGCTGTATCTGCGACATGTAGGCAGTCAGACGCGCAACAAACCTGACAATGGACCTCGATCGTGTGCACGTCGATACGAGCCACAGCCTCTTGCAGCGTCGTGGTCTCATCTCGTAGGAAGGAGTGGAGTTGCGTCTGCTCGTCGCACTAGTCGACGTTGTGTACGTTTGTCGTTGACTCAAGTGCTGCCTGGCCACGAGTTGCTAGCAGGGCGTGGGTGCAAGCCAATGAATTGTCGCGTAAATCGTCTGGGACTGTAGGAGCGGGTGCTACAAAGGTACCTACTGCTCATGACACACTTGACACTCGACCGTCAGCTGTTGGTCGAACGTCGGCATGTGTAGGTACATCTGCATGTTTGACGTCATCGCGGTCATCAAAGGTGCGGTCGGTGCCGTGGTGCTCCTCACGACCCCTGGTGCGCAACCCATTATCCAGTTGCTTCTCGAAGTCCGCCTGTCCCAGACGCGCATCCTGTAGAGACCACTCAGCTTCCTCCAGACGCCTTTGTACATTCTCCACTCACTCCATGACAGCCTGTTGTGCTAAAACATCCACGATGTAACAACGGCTGCTGGCCTACCGGAGCTCGGCCACGAGAATCTGCACGTGCACCTCCACTCCAACCACGGTTGCCTCTTGATCGTCCATCGCGGAGCTCAGGTGCTCGGTGCAGGCGCTCGTCGTAGCTGTGTTGTTTGCTGGAAGTGTTATGGTGTCAACAAAAGTGGTCAAAGAAGACATGAGATGGAGGTCTGCTGCTTGCTCTGCGTCCTCCACCGTGGCTGTTGCAAGCTCATGAGGTGCTGCTGAGGTATCGTACGCATGAATGTCTGCCGTTGTATAGGGGTCATCTTGTGCTCCTGCTATAGCTGTTACAAATACTACAGCACACTGGGCCTCTACATATGTCAGCGACTCTGTGTTTGACAATCCCCCATGTACAACTCATGGTCCTTACAAGGGGCGCCTGCGCCCTCATGGCCGTCACCCACATGCTCCTGCCATCGAGCACTATCCCGCGCGTCAATCTTGTTCTGTTTTGTGGTTGTCGGTGAGAACTCCACCCCCCCACCGTCTGACGGACTGGCAAAAACTAGGAAGGACTGGCGTACCATCCCCATGACCGAGGACGAGGGAGACGGCTCTGCTACAACTTGTGCCATCGCCATAGCAGCTGCTATCGTCCTGGTCATCATTAGGATATCAACGACCTCTACTACCTCTCCCACTCCCACCGCCATAGCAGAGGCACTCAATGTGAGAGAACTCCTCGAACGAACAGTCCTCCACCATAGCGGGAGCATTTGTCCCCTCTAGATGATGCACCAACTGAGTCTGTCCTACGCCTCCTTCTACTGCCTCAGTCCTTGGCTCTAAGGTAGTCGTCAGCGGACACTCCATCCACCCCACGACCGGCACACCGCCAGAAGGTGGAAGGGGATGACATACCAATCCTGCAATCGGGGACAATGGTAGCGGCTCCTTGGCAACGTCCATCACTGTTGGTGATGTTGTTGTCGACACTGCTACTGCTGGCTGGCACGTCTAGCCTGTCGAGCCATCCGCAGTCTTGCTCGACAAGTGCATGCTGAAGGGACGACTAAGATAGCGACCGGGTCGTAGGTCCAGATGACATCCATCGACTCCAGGACAGAGCTGAGTTTGTCGTATGTGGAGCTGAGGTCGGGTGGCGAGGGACCATCAGGTGATGATACTGTCAAAGGTGAGGATGGTGAGGAGGGGGATAAGGGTGTCTGTAGTGGCATGGTGGCAACGGCCTATTCAGAGATTACATGGTCTTTGAGCTGTTGCACCATGTGCTTGAGACCCTAGAGCTTGGCTTACAACACCGCCATAGCACCACTGAGGGGTTCCATGGTATCGGCTGACAACGTCTCTGAGTCGGATGGTGAAGACAGAGGGTGGGATCGTATACACGGCGGTCGCCACCCGATAGGGCGCTGGCAAATGGCAGCAATCATTTGGCCGATTGCCATATAGGTAGCATTCAAAGCCGATAGATTCCCGAGGCATGTACCACGTTTGCAATTGCAAGTGTGGACTTGGCGCCTCCCACGCACGTAGATTCGGCGCCAACCACGGCACTGGCTGTGCTCACTACCATGCTGGTTTGCTCATCTCTGGGGCCTGGCGTAGAGGAGTGCATAGTGCACTCACTCCGGCTAGGACAGGGCCACATGGGGAGGTGATCAATCAAAGGAGTCTCTCAAACGTGCTCCAATGCTATCACGAGAGTTAGTGTAACATGCCACCTCAAGTCGCCTTTGTTGCTGGTCCTACTGTCGCTGCTGCCTACGGTCACCGTCAATGCCGACGGCGATGGTCCCCGCTACACTTCTAGTGGCTGGTAACGCTGCTAGTGGTGCTGCTACCGCTGCGGCTGTTGCTTCTGCATCGGTCGCTCATCACCAACCGACTGATTTCACCTTTGGCCACTCTTTATTTTAGGCGTCACCTCCTCGGGTGCTTGTTTTGGAGTCGTTCTAGAGTGCCCCCTTCAAGGACCCCCCCCTGTGCTCCCCCCTCCCTTTTTTTGTGGTGTCTGCAGGCTCGAGCCTCACCTCGAGCGAGCGCGTCGAACGAGCTCGCTTGGCGAGCCCGTCGAGTGAGCTCGCTTGGTGAGCCCGCTTGCAGCGCAAAGCTACAATGCAGCTTTATAGTGCAAGCAAGCAGCAACGGTGGCTACTGCTGCTGCGGCTGTCACTGCTGTGCGAGCTGCTCCTTCTGCTGCTACAGGCCTGAGCAGCTATAGCCACGCACTGTAGCTGCCCACCGCTGTCACAACTGTTGCTGTTGTTGTCGTGCGGTGCTACTACGACTGCTCGCTGTCACCCTTGCTGCTGTTGATGCTACAATTGAAGCTTTTGCTACTACTACAACTATTGCTTTAGATGTTGCTCATAGCCACTACTCCTAGAGCCCCTAGTTGCCACCGTCACTACTGCTTGCTTTCGCCTGTAGCTCCTACTCGCAGTTGCTTGCTGCACCTGCCATTCGTTGTTGCTGCTGTTCCCACCTGTTACAGCTGCCACCTACCTTTGCTACTGCTAGCGGTTGCTAGCTATTGCCAGCGGCTGCTGCTGCTGCTAGCGGCTGCTGCTGCTGCTAGCGGCTGCTATCTGTTGCTAGTGACTGCTACTATTACTGCTAGTATTGAGTGTGACTGCGGCGTCTGATGTTGCTACAACTGTTGAGTGTGGCTGTGGTGACTCCTGCTTGTTGCTTTTACTGGCTACTCGCTGCTGGCAGCTCGATGCTTGCCGATCGCTACTCGATGCTTGCCGTTGTTGCTGTCGCCTTCTATCGTCTTCTATAGCTATCTCTTGCATTTGATGCTGCCAGTTCTAACATCTGCAGTTGCTAGCAGGTGCCGCATGCTCTACTTGCCGCTTGCTACTGCTGCTGCTAGCGGCTGTTGCTGCTGCACTTTCTCGAGCTAAAGGCGGATGACGTCGGTCCTAGGCGGGTGACGTTGACAAGTCGCAATGATTTAGGTGTAGTGGTGACGCTCACTACTGCTCCTCTAGTGAATCTTTGCTGCGTAGCTCATCGCGAACTCTCTTAGTGCTCTGATACCATGAGAAAGTTCTAAGAACCTTCCTAAGCACTTGCTACTTAACTAAGCGTCAGCGCTCATCAGTGTGTGACGATAGTCACATGTCATGCATGAAACTAAAAAGGTCTAGGTAGGGACACGTACAAAGTTTAAGGAAGCTCAAATTGAATACAATTGAAAGGAGAGTTAACAAATGATAGGTCATAGCGAAAATACCCGACATGGTGCATGACGGGTGTCGTAGGCGCCAGTACCAGGTCTCCTAAAACCGGCCTAGAAACACTGTTTTGGCCATAACTTTGCGTAGACAAACCAAAATGCTACGTTGTCTGAACCTAAACGTGTAGGATCTCAGGCTGAACACTATGACTAGTGACATTCATGCATCTGGCATTGAACGGAGGACACAAAATGTAAAAACATGCAAATCGAGCCCATGGCTGGTCCACCAATGAAATCCTACAGGCTGTAGAAAAAGTGTAGGAGGTCCCAGATGGCACGCAGGACGCTGGGGTTGTGGTCGGTCAGCTGCGAGTGGGTGGTCCACCACCTGTCGACATGCCAGTACCTCTTGGGTCCGCGTTGGGGATCATGTCATTAGCCTCCTGTACCGCTGCTCTTCCAGCCGTCGCTCGTGACGGGTGGAAGCCGCACACACCAATAATATGTGCCCCCTTTTGGTCGCGACTGCTCGACGTGCATACAGATGTTGCCTGGTGACGGCGGTCATAGTCATTGATGAAATGATCGACGTCTCGGAGGCTGTTGTAGGGTTCCCAGTTGTTATGCGCGACGTTGTAGCCATGCCACTTGAAAAGATGTTTTGTTGTTTTTTTGTGTGGACGATGGCCGAGGATGTCCTCCACGACGTATTTGGTGTCCTTGTCTACTTCTAAAGGAGGAGGGGAGGGACATTCTTTCCAAGGAAGTTCTCTCCAAGATCTCAGTAGTGCTTGGGTCTAACAACATGGAGGACAAAATGAACATGCTGTTGGCCTGAGGGTGAGTGTGCACCCTGGAGGGTCCCTAGCAGTGTCTGGTTCACACCACCAACTGTTTTTGGAGAGACCGAGACTCTGGAGGCAACTAGTTTCAAGGATGGCATAGAACTGGTCAGAGAGTGAGGCAATAGTTTTGGCCTCAATTGACTGGGAAGAAACACTTGGTCAAGTCTCAAAAGAAGTGGCATTTTATAGCCACTGATCTAAGCTTTCCAGAACACCAAAGCATCCCAAATTTGGAGCTTCTTAGCAGATTCTATGGCTTCTAGAGTGGCCCTTGGTAGGCTGTCCTTTTCCCATCTAGGAAGGCATCTCTTCCTTCCTCTAGAAGCCTCTGCCCCTTCCTACATTCCTCATCTTGCTTCTAGTAGGAGGGAAGGTATCCAGAAGACCAAGACATCTCTAGATTCCTTGTAGGACAAGTCACCCCTTCTAGAGGGTGTGCCACCTTCCTGGACCCTCACCTGGCCTTCTAGAAACTCAAGGAGGAATTCTAGAGTTTGAGCTAGTTTCCTGGCATCTATTTTTCACCTCCCTTGAGGCAGGGCAGAAATTGATCTTGTGGGACTTGAACCCGGNAGAAGCTTCTGCCCCTTCCTAGATTCCTCAGCTTGCTTCTAGTAGGAGGGAAGGTATCCAGAAGACCAAGACATCTCTAGATTCCTTGTAGGACAAGTCACCCCTTCTAGAGGGTGTGCCACCTTCCTGGACCCTCACCTGGCCTTCTAGAAACTCAAGGAGGAATTCTAGAGTTTGAGCTAGTTTCCTGGCATCTATTTTTCACCTCCCTTGAGGCAGGGTAGAAATTGATCTTGTGGGACTTGAACCCGGGCTCCTGCCTCTATAGGTGGACACCATTAACCACTAAGCCACTAAGGCTTGTCTTTTTGGTGTTCCTTTTTGGAGTAACTCCTGCCATGGTGAGGAGCATCTCTCCAACAATCTCCCCCTTGCGCATCACCCATGGCAGTTTTTCATGCTTAACCTGCAACTCAAGCGGCTTGAGAAAGCCCAAGCTCCATGCAAGTAGGATCATGCATGTCCTTGGGTTCCGACTTTGTCATGGCATCAGCAAGCATGTGCTTTGTGCTGCAGTGCACAAGCACCACATCACCCTTTGCAACGAGGTCTCGTGCAAAGTGATGCCGGATCTCTATGTGCTTGGTCGTTCAGTGTAGGACAGGGTTCTTGGTCAGGCTGATGGCACTCATGTTGTCAATGTTGAGTGCCGTCGGCTTCTTCTGCGGCATCCCAATCTCCTTGAGTAATCGCCGCAACCATAGCGCCTCCTTTGCGGCTTCCGTGAGCGCGATACACTCCGCCTCAATGCTGGATAGCACCACACAATTTTGCTTCTGGCTTGCCCAAGACACCGCTGCACCACCAAGCACAAAAACATAGAGTGATGTTGACTTGCGGTCATTAACATCACCTGCCTAGTCAGCATCAGAGTAGCCAACCAACTCAAGGGAGTTATTCCAGGCTCCTCCTCTAAACACAAGTAGCGACTGTGTCGTCCCCTTCAAGCAGGGGAGGATTCTCTTGACCACTTGCCAATGTAGCGGCCCCGGATCAGCAACATAGCGGCTCACTTGTCCCTCAGCAAAGGCAAGATCAGGTCGTGTTGCCACCATGGCATACATTATGCTGCCAACTGCGGACTGGTACGATACTCCAGCCATCTCCTCTTTTTTGTCCTCCGTGCTCGGGCCCATGCTCGAGCTCAGCTCACATGTCTTTATCTTAGGCGTGCCAATGGGGCTACAATCCTCCATGTTGTAGTGGCGGAGCACCTCCTGCACATGTTTTTCTTGCCCCATCTCCAGCGTACGTACTTTGCGGTCCCTCTTGATGGAAATTCCTAGGTAGTAGTCAAGCTCGCCCATGTTCGTCATCTTGAACCGGCTTCCAAGCTGTTTCTTCAGGCTCTTGAGCTCCCCCTCATCCGAAGATACAAGGATGAGGTCATCCACATAGAGGACGACAATTTGGTGGAGCCCCGGCTGCTTACGCACGTACACTCTGTGATCCGCCTCGCAGCGCTTGAAGCCAAGCTCACCCATGAAACTGTCCATTTTGAGGTACCACATGAGCGGAGCTTGCTTCAGTCCACAGAGCGCCTTGCAAAGCCGGCACACCTTCCCTTGCGGTGCATCCACGCCCTCCGGCACCTCCATATAGACTTCCTTGTCCAGGTCACCATTGAGGAACACATTTTTTACGTCCATTTGGTGGATTTCGTAGTCGCGTGCCGCTGCCACTGAGAGGATAGTGCGGATGGAGGCAAACTTGGCCACTGGTGCGAAGGTCTCATCGTAGTGCTCCCCTTTTCTTTGGGCATACCCTTTCGCAACCAGCCGCACCTTGTACCGCTCCACCTTCCCTTCCTTCGTGAGCTTCTTCCGGAAGATCCACTTGGAGCCAATAATCTTCGCGCTCTTTGGTCGGTCAACCAGCTCCCAAGTGCATTTCTCCTCGTGGGAGGGAAGCTCAGATTTTATTGCTCCCTCCCACTCAGCCCCATCCTTCCACAGTAGTGCTTCATTCACTGATTGAGGCTCCTCTTGCGTAAAGAAGGCTTGTGCAAACCTTGTCCAGATGCCCTTGTTGGCATCGTACCGTTTTGTCCTTCTTCGCACACGGTTGCTCGTGCGGGGCTCTTGAGGCGGTTGTTGTTGTTGCTGTCCCCCTTTTGGCGCCATCCTCTCCAAGCGCCTGCTCCCCCTCTCTTGGAGATCTTGGAGACATTGGTCAACTCCCCGCCTCCACGTCCATATCCAATGCTTCGGATTCCTCATCCGAATTGGCCGAAATAAATTCTGCCGCTCGCCCATCCCTTCGGCGATCCTCTCCACCTGGTGCTCCTGTAAGGACGTCACCCTCATTCAAGTCCTCTGACGTCTCCCCCTCAAGCAGTGGCAACCACTCCCCCCTCTTGAAGAGACCTGCCTCCTTGTCATTCCAACGGCTTTTCTCGTCAAACGTGACGTCACGACTCCGCACAAGCTGCTGCCTCCTTGGGTCAAAGAGCCGGTACTGCTTGCTTCCGCTCTCGTACCCAAGGAAAATACACCGGCGAGTTCGTGGGTCCAGCTTGCTCCGCCCTTCACGTGCCTGCACCACCGCATGTGCAATGCAACCAAACGTGTGGAGGTGACCCACTGCTGGCTTCCTCCTGCTCCACACCTCTTGTGGCGTCTTCCTCGCCTTGCTCTCCTTCTCCTTCAACGGCTTCGTCCGTGTAAGGTTCATTATGTCTGCTACTGTCCGTGTCGCCTCCGCCCAGTACCATTGTTGAAGGCTGGCGTCGCTCAACATTGATCGCACCATGTTAAGGATTGGGGGATTTTCTCTCTCAGTGACGCCATTCTGCTGCGAGGAGTGTGGAGTTGTTTTCTACCACTCAATCCCCTTGCTCTTCATCCACCCAAGACAGCCCGCATATTCACCACTGTTGTCGCTCCGGAACGCCTTCACCTTCAACTCTGTTTGCCGCTCCACATCTACCACAAACTCTTGCATGCATGCGAGGACTTTGCTTTTCCGCTTCATGAGGTAGAGGTACAGTTTGCGGCTGTGGTCGTCAATGAAGGTGGGGAAGTAGCGAGCTCCACCGATGGAGCTCTCAAGTGGTCTACACACATCCGTGTGTACCACTGCCAACTTTGTTGATACACACGTCCCCTTTGCCACAAATGGCTGCCGCGTTGATTTGCTGATGACGCATGTCTCACACACGGTCTCCTTGGTTCCATCAAGGCCACTGATTTGGAGACCCCGCACCACCTCTCTCTTTGCCATCTCTTTCACCGTTGATGGAGAAACATGGCAAAGTCGGCAGTGCCACAAATCCAGGTCTCCTTCATCCTTTGTTGCAAGATTGGCGGTGTTGGACCCCGCCCGGCTGCCAAGGATCTTTGTGCGTAGCACATACAAGTCGTCCTTTCTCTTGGCACGTGCAGTAACATCGCCTTTGCCCTCCTTGCGCATGATGGCTTCCTTCTTTGTGAAAAGTACCTCAAGTTCCTTGTCGGTAAGGCAACTGACGGAGAGCAGGTTTGCCCCAAAGTTGGGCATGTGGAGCACGTCGTCGATTGTGCTCGTGACAGGTTTGCCATCCACAATGGACTCAATGCGGACATTACCCTCACCGGCGGCCACCTTTGTTTTGCCGTTGGCCACCATCATGCGTCTCTCCGAGGCGCCGTAGGTGACAAATGCCGCCCTGTTTCATTGCGTATTACGGCCTGATCCAGAGTCAATGACGGCAACTCCCGGATCCTTCAAGTTTGTGGAATTGTACGCCATAAGGGCCTGCTCGTCTTTCTTCCTGCCCCGCTGCAACCGGTCTGGCTTCTTCTTGGGGCAGTTGCGCGCATAGTGGCCGTCCTTGCCACAATTGAAGCACTCCCCCTTCTTGTCACCCTTCTTGGTGCCCTGTTTGGCACCCTTCCACTTGTCGCCTCGGCCTCCACTACGAGGATGAACCGTGTAAGCTGAACTTGATGCCGCTGCACTCTCTCGACCGCCACGTCGCATCCACTCGTTGCGCACCTACTCAGCAACCTTCGGGTACTTTAGCTCGTTGGAAGGCTAGCAACCAAGGACTGTGATCATGGGACTCCAATTGTCCGGCAAGGCCAGAAGGAGGATCATAGCTTGCAACTGAGAGTCAACGTCACAACCAGTGGCCACGCACTCCGCTGTGAGCGACTGAATCTGCTCGATGATATCCATGATGTTGTCATCTTCGTTGGCTCGGAGGGTGACAAGCCATTTGAAGATGAAGAGCTGATGGGCAACGTTGCTTGATTGGTAGATGGAGCAGAGTTTTGACCATGCGTCTATGGCCAGGGTGCATCCTTGGATGTGCCCATGTTGTGGTGGGCATGACGCAGACACCAGGAGCGCCAACGCCTTTTTGTTGCGCTTCTTGTATGCCTCCTTCACCTCAGCCGTTGCAGTCTCTGGGGGAGCAATCTCATCACCCTGTACAAGCTTAAGCAGTCCCTTGTCGTCGAGGAAGACCTCAAACTGCCACCTCCACAAGGGAAAGCCTCTCCCATCAAACTTAAGGACAGTTCGGTTGCTCTCTTGCTTGCTTGTTGCCATGTCTTGCTATTGGAAGCGTGAATTCAAGCTGGCTTGGAACCCCTTAGAGGCGTGGGTCCATAACCCTTTGTTTGCCTGAGGGTGAGTGTGCACCCTGGAGGGTCCCTAGCAGTGGCTGGTTCACACCACCAACTGTTTTTGGAGAGACTGAGACTGTGGAGGCAACTGGTTCCAAGGATGGCAGAAAACTGGTCAGAGAGTGAGGCAATAGTTTTGGCCTCAATTGACTGGGAAAAAACACTTGGTCAAGGCTCACAAGCAGTGGCATTTTATAGCCACTGATCTAAGCTTTCCAGAATACCAAAGCATACCAGATTTGGAGCTTCCTAGCAGATTCTATGGCTTCTAGAGTGGCCCTTGGCGGGCTGTCCTTTTTTCACCTAGGAAGGCATCCCTTCCTTCCTCTAGAAGCCTCTGCCCCTTCCTAGATTCCTCAGCTTGCTTCTAGTAAGAGAGAAAGTATCCAGAAGACCAAGAAATCTCTAGATTCCTTGTAGGACAAGTCACCCCTTCTAGAGGGTGTGCCACCTTCCTGGACCCTCACCTGGCCTTCTAGAAACTCAAGGAGGAATTCTAGAGTTTGAGCTAGTTTCCTGGCATCTATTTTTCACCTCCCTTGAGGCAGGGTAGACATTGATCTTGTGGGACTTGAACCCGGGCCCCTGCCTCTAGAGGTGGACACCATTAACCACCAAGCCACTAAGGCTTGTCTTTTTGGTGTTCCTTTTTGGAGTCACTCCTGCCATGGTGAGGAGCATCTCTCGAACACATGCATAGTGTCGGGGAGTTTCAGTCGCGTAACCATGGGGGCTTGCATGTGCTCGATCTCAAAGGGTTCCAACAATCAAGGCTTGAGCTTCCAACAGTTGGCTGTGTAGAGTTTGATGTTGGCCGAGCTGAGAAGGATTTTGCAACCGGCGACGAAAACATCGTCACTGCGATGCTGGTCAGCTGCCTGTTTCATTGCTGCTTGTGTCTTTGCAAGTGTCTGTCATGTTTCCTCCTAGATGGTGGAGAATCCGTGACGTTAGACGTCAACAACAAGAATGTTGCTTCGACTGTATAGTTTGGATGGTGTGGCGGGAAGTTTGCCATATACCACTTTGAACGGAGTTTTACCCATTGCGGTGGAGATCGCCGAATTGTATGCGATTTCGACTGTCAGGAGTTTTGGTGCCCACACCGTCCCATGGGGTTTGCATGATGCTCGAAGAACTTGTTCTTGCGTCTGACTGGTCCGCATAATTTTGCTGTCGGTTTGAGGATGAAACTCTCTTGATAGCTAGATTTGGCTGTCATAGCGAGTCATCAGTTCGTGCCAAAAATCAGTTAGTAAATTGACAGTCCATGTTGCTCGTGATGGTTCTTGGTACGCCGCATGTCTGCACGATGTTGTTTAGAAATAGCTGTGCTATATCTTTGACGGTGACGGTCGTTGTTGTCGGGGTAATATGGTACATTATAGAAAACTTGTCAAAAACCACAACAATTGTGTCATATCCCTCCGGTGTGAATGGTAAACCGGTGAAAAAGTCCATGGAATGTCAGCCCATGGTTCAATCGGAATAGGGAGAGCCTGCAGAAGTGCGGGTGGCCACGTGCGACAAGATTTGATTTGCTGACATGTGTTACACGATTTGCAAAAGTTGACCACGTCAGATTGCATCTTGTCCAACCAGTAGTTTTTTACCAGCTTCTTCAACGTCTTCTCCTCTCCAAAGTGTCCACCTGGACCGGTATCATGGCATTCTTTGAGCAGCATGCGGCAAAGTTTGTCGTTCGGGGGAGTGACCACCTGGCAAGTGAATCGTCACCGCCAATAGGGTGCGTCATACCAAAGTTTTGCCTTGTTGTATCCGCCATGCTGGTCCTACCCTCGTGTGAACACCCACCCGATACGTGGATCTCGCTGTAGCTGTAGCGTTGCTGCCTCAGCCATGAGATTTGGTCGGCAGCTGAGTTTATCTGCTGGGTTGATTTTCCCTGGCTGGGACTCAATATCATTCTCGAACCTGGATTCAAAGAACTCCATCCCTTGGGTTTGAAGTCCACTGAGGTTTGGTTGCATCTTAAATAATTTCAATGCATGGTGGTCGGTGCGTACGATGCATTGACGGCACTCCAGATAACACCGCCATGTCTTTAAAGCACGTACGGCCGCCAGCATTTCTTTCTTGTGTACGATGTAGTTGCGTTTCGGTCCTTGTAGTTTTTGGTACATGTACGCGTCTGGTTGCTAGCCATTGCCGTGGTCTTGCAAGAGGATTTTGCTGATGGCTAGATCGGAGGCGTCCGTATCCATGACGTAGTCGACAGTTGGATCAGCCAATCGTACAGCTGGCGCAGAGGTGAGAGTGTTCCATACAGCAGTGAACGCTTCAATTTTGCTGTCTCCCCAATGCCACTCATTTTCCTCTTGAGTGAGCTCGGAGAGAGGTGCTGAAACTCGGGCGTAGTCACGTACAAAGCGCCGGTAGCAATTGCAGAAGTCGAGGAAACTTGAACGTCTCGAACGTTGGTTGGCGTTGGCCAATCAGTGACTGTTGCTACTTTTTTTGGATCCATGGTGAGCCGTCCGCAGTTGATAACGTGACGCAAAAACTTGATCGAACAGAGATTGAAGTCACACTTTGAGAGGTTTCCGTTTTTTTTAACATTTTTTTTGTAAAGCTTAGAGAAATGTTTTAGGATGTCCATCGTGCTCCTCTGGGGTGCGGTTGTGCACTAGAATGTCATCTATGTATACCACGACAAAGTCGTCGAGGTACGGGAAAAAAGTACTTTTCATTTCCGCCATGAACATTGGTGGGGCATTCATTACTCTGAACGGCATTACCGTTAACTCAAAATGCCCATAGCGAGTGCGGAACACCGCCTTCTTGATGTTGGCATCCGCAACGCGAATTTGGTCATAGCCGTTGAGTAAGTCGATTTTGGTGAAAATTTGAGCCCCTAGGAGTTGGTCAAAATGTTCGTTGGCTCGAGGAAGAGGGTAGAGGTTCTTGATGGTAGCATCATTCAACAGCCGATAGTCCATGCACATCTGCATTTCACCAGTTTTTGTTTTTGCGAGCAGTAATGGTGTGGCGTATAGTGACGTGGATGGGCAGATGAACCCTTGAATGAGCATCTCGTCGCGCTGCTTTTTCAATTTGGCCAGCTTGTGATTGCTCATGCTATAGGCTCCTCGAACTGTGGGTCTGCTTCCTGGCTTCAGCTCGATGCGATGGTCGATGTCCCATTGAGGTGGTAGGGGTTTTGGAAGTTCGTTGGGGAAGACGCTCGCAAAATCCTGTATAAGTGGTGTAAACTCTTTGGGTACCATCGCAAACTTTGTCGATGCTAATGAGACTGATGAGACTGATAAGGGTGGTGAGTCAGTTGATGGCACTTCTGCTTCCTCCATTGGATCAAGGTGTATGAGCCACACACGCGCTCCCCGTTGTATATAGTAGTTGGCCATGTTGAGTAGTATATGGTGTACAGGTTGTCGCTTCTCGGCTATTGCGGTTTCCTCCGTTGTTTCTACCTTTGTTGTGTCAGCTGTCCTCTTTCGTCCCACACGTGGATGTTGTCGCTTGGCATCGTCGATCTCCACGTAGACGTCACCGCTATTCCAATTGATCCACGGATTGTGTTGGTGTAGGAAATCTCGTCGGAGAATGATTTTGTGATCACTCAGTGGATAGGACCTCCGGACCGCTACATCCCGTGGATCTCCCACCTGTAGTCGTAGTGGTTCTCGGAGTCTACATGTATGCAATCTCCCTTTGATGGTTTTTTCCTTCAAACACATCTGGTTAGGTCTACATTCCCAGCTTGCAAACCATGTTGTTGCTTACAAAACTGTGAGAAGCTCCTCCGTCCAATAGTGCCGGTATAGTTCTCCAACTCTTGCATCTCGAGGTTGCAGTTTTAGTAGTATTCACAGTTGTTCTTCCTCGTACCCCTCGTCAAAACTTGTGATCTCAAAAACCCTCTGTGGCGTTGTAGGCCATTCAGATGGGTGATCGTTTGGTGCAGATCGCTCCTCACGGACAAGAGTTGCGCCTTTCACTCTTGCCCTTTTCCATTTCCCAACTCATTTTTCTGTGACTTCTCCTCCTTTTTGGCCTGTTGCTTGCTCTGACAGTTACGAGCGCTGTGGAAGAATTTTCCACAGTTGTATTAGGTGCGCACATCCCTCTAGTTGACAGCGTCCACTTCCATCGGAGACGAAGAGTCCCCCGACTGGCCTTTTCCGTTTCCACGATAACTGTGGTTGGGAGGTTGCTGGTCGTAGGATTCCTACATCCGAGCATTGTAGTTAGCGCTGTCAATCCTTTCTGCCTGTTGCAATCATCTATGACAAAATTTTTCATGCCAAAGGTGGCAATTGCTTGTTGGCTATCTCGCTTGAGGCCGTTGTCGTAGTGAAAATAGAGTTTGTCTGGGGCGATGTCTACACCGGTGTTGATTTTGTGGTATATTTGTGTGTACTCTACACGCTGAATTATTGACGGAGATGTTGGAGCTTGTACCGTGCGTCAGACCTCTCCTTCAGTCATCAAAACTGTGTGAGCATTGTGCGCAAGAATTCGTTCCAGCTGGTTGGTGGCATCAGCACATCTTGCCCGTGTGGGTTGATCTGCTCCAAGGGTAGACTGCCTACGGTCAGCAATATGAGATGGGCGTTGTTGGCCATTGATGAGGTGTGCCGATCTCCTACTGTTGTTGGATGGTCTTTAGATCTGACCAACAATTTAGTGTAGTGCCACGCAAAAGCACGGCCGCGAGGTCAATCATTTTTCATTCGTCGTTGACCCCAGTAGTGATGAAGTACACCTTCAAACTCATCAGCCACATCGAACTGTCGATCCTTTAGAATTTGCAGGATCGAAGGGTTCTGGTAGGGCCGGACAAATTCTGGACCTGCTATAGAGTTGGGTTTTCTCTTGATGAGCACTGCTTCTCCTCCGCTTGCGTTGCGAAGAGCCTCCATCGTGACATTGAGCTGTTGGAGCACATGGCTGTTGATCCCCTTGAGCACGGAGATACGCTTTTCAAATTCCTTGTTGATCCACGCCTGTCGTCTAGTGTCACTTGTCGTTCCTTCTGTCATTGTTGAGGCTGTCGATAGGGACGGCTGGTTTACCGCCGTTGGATCCACGACCGGATTAGTCGTCAAAGCCGTAGGGGCTGAACCAGGTGCAGTATAGCCTGCCATGCCTGCGTTTGCTACTGCTTCAGGGTTCACGTGTATAGGCACATTCCGCTCCTGCATTGCCAATGTCGTCGCAGTGCTGGTCATCGGTTGCGCTCGCTCGCCTCACATTGTAGTCACGAAGTCTGCAAAATTCCTGACGTGCGAGATGCACTGATGGCTTGTGCGAGGTAGTCCTCTAGATGGGTAAAGTAGTCGGATGCCTCTCCAACACCGCTTTTCTCGGATACCAAGTGTTATGTTGAATAGATCGTAGATGGTGAACAGGTCGATGAGGCAAAACACAATTTAGAATTTGGGACACTTGAGCAATTTATAAATAGCGGCAAGTGTACTTCAAGGACAAGTGTCAAAGTGATCAAACATATGTATTCAAGTGTCGAGTTACGAAGGAGGAATCTTTGGGGTCGTTGTGTCGATTGTCAGGCAATGCATGTGGGGTCGCGTCGTGAATGGTTGGACTTGAGAAGCTCCGCCAAGAAATCTGTTGGCTTTGAGGATCGACAGTGAAGATGCCACATGCATCTTCACAAATCAAGGTATGTCTCAATGCGGGGAGAAGTCGACCGAATTGTTGTGACACTTTTGAGGGCATTCGCGAGAGTAGTCGAAGTTGTCAGAAAGTTTGGGAAGGCTCACTAGAGGGCAAGGGCAGTTGGCCAAATTTCCCTTGGCCATCGGGGTGGAAATCTTGGTCCCGACGCGCGGTGGGCTGGTTGTGCAAGAATAGAAATACTCACTTGGAAAGATTAGGGACTCATGTACGTCCTGTACATAACACCTACATCCATCTAGCTTTGGCTAGACGTCGTGGGCCTAGTCTAGCTACAACTAGCCAATGAATGGGGTGCATGGTGTCAGCAAGCATGAAGTACGCCCCCCCTCTCCTCTTGGCACCCCCATCCTCGCTGCTCAATATTGGTGGCACGAAACCGTTGCACATTGTATAATGCACAGTACTGTCGCACGTTGCGTGAAACGCACTACGGCAACTCAACGCAACCATGCTCAATCAACCCGTTGCTGTGCAGCTGCAAGATCGGGTTGGACGATGCAAAGTTGCAACGAAATAGACAAGACACCAAGCACAAACGTAAATGAAAAACTCCCATTTGTTGAAATGGTATGCACCTTGTCCACTGCCTAGCTGGCTAGCTGCACATAGAGACAAGGCATGCACTTCTCTATGGAGTACGTCCCCTTCTTCAGTTCCGAGATGGGCCAGGAATGCAATGCCCATAATGGGTATCTCCCCTGTGGATCATTATAGGAATAATACCTTTGTGGCCTAGTTGAATAGGCGCCGAAGTCTCAAATGGGAAATCGTGGGTTCATTCCCCACACCAGTTGCAATTTTCTTTGTGGCCCAAACTGGGATAGGAAGCTTCTAGGAAGCTTACTAGAGCATGCCTTGAGGATGACACATGGCGGTCTAAGGACGCGACAAGTAGGACTGTAGGTTGAGGTTGGCTCTAGTGGAGCCACTACAAGCAGAAGCTTTAGCAAAGCTCTGCAAGTATAAAAGCATGTACCTTGCATGCATCCATTTACAGTTCTTGCCTTTGAGACTCCTCATAGAGTGTCCAACCAAAGGTAGAAGCTAAAGACCAACATGCGGACTTCGTGAGGTTGCAACCCAGACAAACCTAAAGTGTGGATCCCTCGTTCGAGGGTGATATGTTATCTTGGTTGCAATACCAAGAGAGGTTGGCGGCCTCCCATGTCAGGACCCGTTTTCTAGACCGTTGCTGTCCGGCGCATTGACAAAGGGTTATGGGCCCACACTTCTGGTTTTAAGGCACGCTTCCAAGACCGACTAGCGCGTGGTCTTGCAAGGCGCACAGGTACAAGAGGGACATGAACATCGGACGGCTGCACCTGCTCCATCGGCTCCATCGGCCTCTTCAGGTAGGGTGCGCGCACGTGGTGGACTAGGGGACGAGGAACATCTCTGTCCATGTTGGACAAGATCCTCGAGCCCCAACGGGATTAACCCCTACCCCTTTTTAGAAGGCGGTACGACTCTGAGTCCTTTCTCTCACGACGACACCATTGTCTTAGGCAATCATCGGCGGGAGGGGTATGAAAAGGAACCAACTGCACCTTTGACAACGGTCGCAGTCAGCAGCCTCATCAGCCTCATTGGCCTGAACGAAGCAGAGTAGCAGCAAAGCAAACAAGACGAGCAACCGCAAGAAATGGCGGATCCGACACAAGCCCGCCTTGAGGCGGGTATGACCAAATTCACGGGGACAGGTTTTCCCTTGTGGAAATGGCAGTCTGGGATTGTCATGAATGTGCGTGGCTACCTCGACATCCTAAAAGGGATCGAGACAGCACCCGCCAATGCGACGGTGACGAGGCATGTGGCTGACCTTGCAGCATGGACGATGAAAAGCAACATGGCTCATGCCATTCTAGTGACGTTCATCAACGAGACTCAACACTCCCACATCACAGGATGCACGTTGGCTGCCGAGGCCTAAGCAAAGCTCTCACGCGTGCATCAATTGAACGCCCAAGCAAACTGACTCTTCATCTTGGAAAATTTGATGTCGATGAGCGTGAGCAAAGGAGAATCAATACCCGCATTTTTGCAATCATTTGACAACGTGCTGCAAGAGGTCCAGAAAATGGAATAGAATCTCACCTCAAGCATGCGTGCCATGATCCTTCTAATGGCGCTGCCGTAAACCTGGGGGTCCTTGATCAACGTATTTGGCGGTTGGAAGGAAGCAGATCTGACATATGAGGCTGTTGCCGAACACGTTTGCAACGAGTCAATGCGACGAAGTGGCAGTGAGGCAAACATCTCAGCCTATGCCTCTCACTTTAGTGGACAAGGTGCAAGATCTCGCTCCAGTCAAGGCAACAGCGAAAGCGGTGGCAGTGGAGGGAAAGGCAATGGTGGCAGGAAGAGTTCCAAGAAGCCCGGCAACTGTCACAACTATGGCAAGGCTGGGCACTGGGCTAGGGACTGCCATAGTCCCAAGAAAGAAGGCGGGAACAAAGGTGGGAAGGAGAAGAAGGAGCTCACCAACATGATGGCTAGGGGGCTGGCCATGAAGGCGGCTGCGAACCTTAGGCCCAAGCCACTTGCCCTTGACTCGGGCACCAACCACCACTCATCAAAAGAGAAGGATGGATTTGTCTCCATGGTCGAATCTATCATGCGCATCAAGTGTGCAAACGGCGGCATCGTCCAAGCCATCAGCAAAGGGGACAAGGTGATCATGTTCAACGTGAACGGTGCGGAGAAGGCGGTCAACCCTCAAAAGATGGTGTCCATGCTCTCCTTTGCAGCCAAGTTGCTGTCCGTCTCACAAATCACCGACAACAACATGACAGTGGTGTTCACAAACAAGGAAGCGGTAGCCCTAAAAAACAAGGACATCCAGATTTTGTACACCAAAGACGATCTCATGCTTCAAGTTCCAAGAGTTGACGGCCTCTACGTCCTTCAAACCAAAGTCACCAAGGCGTCGGATGAGGGACTTGCATGTGCCACCAAGACACTGGCACAGGAGCCAAAGGATGCACCACCGGTGACTGCTGGAGCTGCCACATCAACCAAAGACATTGACGCTGAGCTGTAGCACTGGCGATTTGGCCATGTGGCCAACAGCACGCTGCAGAAGATGCAAGAGCAAGAGGTAGTCCGCAAAATGGAAGGGTGCACCATGAAGTATGGCGGAGGGTGTGCATTGTGTGAACCACGCTTCCAAGCGAAGGCAAAGAAGAAGCCGTTTGGGAGAGGAGGTCAACGAACGGAGCACATCTTGGAACTAATACACAGTGATGTGATTGGACCCCTCCGCACGCCGTCTAACGGAGGAAGCAAGTACTTCCTGACCTTCATTGACGACCACAGTCGCAAGTTGTGGATCTACTTCCTCAAAACAAAGGGAGAGGTCAAGGACAAGCTCCTCAAGTTCGTCGCCATGGTGGAGCGGCAAACGTCCAAGAAGGTGAAGACTCTCTGAAGTGACAACGGGGGTGAGTACGAGGCATGCAAGCCTTGGCTCAAGAATCATGGCATCTGCCACAAGAAAACTAACCCTTACAACCCCCAAAGCAACGGCGTGGCCAAGAGGATGAACCAGACCATGCTCGGTATGGTGCGAAGCATGCTCTTCGATGCCAAGCTCCCACCTCGCTTTTGGGCTGAAGCAGAAACAACGGCTTGCTACCTCTTGAACCTCACGCCAGCAACCGCCTTCAGGAAGCATGGAAAGGAGCAAGAAAAGCAGTTGAAGACCCCACAGGAAGCATGGTCAGGAAAGAAACCCAACTCATCTCATCTGAAGGTGTTTGGGTCAACTGTGTTGGAATGATGCTCCTCACCATGGCAGGAGTGACTCCAAAAAGGAACACCAAGAAGACAAGCCTTAGTGGCTTAGTGGTTAATGGTGTCCACCTCTAGAGGCAGGGGCCTGGGTTCAAGTCCCACAAGATGAAATTCTGCCCTGCCTCAAGGGAGGTCGAAAATAGATGCTAGGAAGCTAGCTCAACCTCTATAGTTCCTCTTTAAGTTTCCAGAAGGCCAGGTGAGGGTCCAGGAAGGTGGCACACCTTCTAGAAGGGGTGACTTGTCCTACAAGGCATCTAGAGGTGTCTTGGTCTTCTGGACACCTTCCCTCCTACTAGAAGCAAGTTGAGGAATCTAGGAAGGGGCAGAAGCTTCTAGAGGATGGAAGGGATGCCTTCCTAGGTGGAAAAAGGACAGCCTACCAAGGGCCACTCTAGAAGCCATAGAATGTGCTAGGAAGCTTCAAATTTGGCATGCTTTGGTGTTATGGAAAGCTTAGATCAGTGGCTATAAAATGCCACTGCTTGTGAGCCTTGATAAAAGTGTTCATTCCCAGTCAATTGAGGCAAAAACTATTGCCTCACTCTCTGAATCGTTTTCTGCCATCCTTGGAACCAGTTGCCTCCATAGTTTCAGTCTCTCCAAAAAGAGTTGGTGGTGTGAACCAGCCACTGCTAGTGACCCTCCAGGGTACACACTCACCCTCAAGCCAACAAAGGGTTATGGGCCCATGCCTCTAAGGGGTTCAAAGCCAGCTTGATTTCACGCTTCCAACAGCAAGACATGGCAAGCAGCGAGCAAGAGAGCAGCCGCACTGTCCTTAAGTTTGATGGGACAGGCTTTGCCTTGTGGAGGTGGCAGTTTGAGGTCTTCCTCGACGACAAGGGACTCCTTGAGCTTGTAAAAGGTGATGAGACTGCTCCGTCGGAGACTGCAATGGCTGAGGTGAAGGAGGCATACAAGAAGCGCAACAAAAAGGCGTTGGCGCTCCTTGTGTCCGCGTTATGCCCACCACAACTTGGGCACATCCAAGGATGCACCATGGCCGCAGGTGCATGGTCAAAACTCTGCTCCATCTACCAGTCAAGCAACCTTGCCAATCAGCTTTTCATCTTCAAACGGCTCGTCACCCTCCGAGCCAACGAAGGGGACAACATCATGGAGATCATGTTGCAGATTGAGTCGCTCGCAGCGGAGTGCGTGGCCACGGGTTGGGAGGTCGACTCTCAGTTGCAAGCTATGATCCTCCTTCTGGCCTTGCCAGACAGTTGGAGTCCCATGATCACAGTCCTTGGTGGCTGGCCTTGTGACGAGCTGAAGTACCCGAAGGTTGCTGAGTACGTGCGCAATGAGTGGATGCGACGTGGCGGTCGAGAGAGTGCAGCGGCATCAAGTTCAGCTTACACGGTTCATCCTCAAAGTGGAGGCCGAGGCGACAAGTGGAAGGGTGCCAAACAGGGCACCAAGAAGGGTGACAAGAAGGGGGAGTGCTTATACTGCGGCAAGGAGGGCCACTACGCGTGCAACTGTCCCAAGAAGAAAACCAATCGGTCACAACGGGGCGGGAAGAAAGATGAGCACGCCCTTATGGCGTACAACTCCACCAACTTGAAGGATCCAGGAGTTGCTGTCATCAACTCCGGATCAGGCTGCCACACGCAATGCAACAGGGCGGCATTTGTCTCCTACGGCGCCTCGGAGAGACGCATGACGGTGGCCAGTGGAAAAACAGAGATGGCCGCCGGTGAGGGTAACGTCCGCATTGAGTCAATTGTGGATGGCAAACCTGTCATGAGCACAATCTACGATGTGCTGCATATGCCCAACTTTGGGGCAAACCTGCTCTCCGTCAGCCGCCTTACTGACAAGGGACTTGAGGTGCTCTTCACAAAGAAGGAGGCCATCATCCGCAAAGAGGGTAAAGGTGAGGTGATTGCGCATGCCAAGAGGGAGGAGGACTTGTACTTGCTACGCGCGAAGATCCTCAGCAGCCGGGTGGGGTCCAACACCGCCAATCTTGCAACGAAGGATGGAGGAGACCTGGACCTATGGCACCGCCGACTCTGCCACATTTCTCCACCGACAGTGAAGGAGATGGCTAAGAGGGAAGTGGTGCGGGGTCTCCAGATCAGCGGCCTTGATGGAACCAAGGAGACCGTGTGTGAGCCATGCATCATTGGCAAATCAACTCGGCAGCCATTTGTCGCCAAGGGGACGCATGCATCGGCAAAACTGGCCGTGGTACACACAGATGTGTGTGGACCGCTTGAGAGCTCCATCGGCGGAGCTCGCTACTTCCTCACCTTCATCGATGACCACAGCCGGAAACTCTACCTCTACCCAATGAAGCGGAAGAGTGAGGTCCTTGCATGCATGCAGGTGTTTGTGGCTGATGTGGAGCGGCAAACAGAGTTAAAGGTGAAGGCATTCCGAAGTGACAACGGCGGTGAATATGCGGGGTGCCTTGGGTGGATGAAGAGCAAGGGGATTGAGTGGCAGAAAACAACTCCACCTCCCCACAACGGAATGACGTCGCAGAGAGAGCGAATCGCACAATCCTTAACATGGTGCGATCCATGTTGAGCGACGCCGGCCTTACACAACGGTATTGGGTGGAGGCGGCAAGGACAGCACCGTACATCATGAATCTCATGCCGACCAAGCCGCTGAAGGACAAGGAGAGCAAGGCCTGGAAGACGCCACAAGAGGTGTGGAGCGGGAGGAAGCTGGCGGTGGGTCACCTCCGCACGTTTGGTTGTGCTGCACATGCAATGGTGCAGGCACGTGAGGGACAGAGCAAGCTGGACCCGCGTACCCGCCGGTGTATTTTCCTTGGATATGAGAGCGGAAGCAAGGCGTACCGGCTCTTTGACCCAAGGAGGCAGCAGATTGTGCGGAGTCGTGACGTCACGTTCGACGAGAAAAGCCGTTGGACAGACAAGGAGGCAGGTCTCTCCAAGAGGGGGGGTTGGATGCCACTGCTTGAGGGGGAGACGCCGGAGGACGTGAATGAGGCTGACTTCCTCGCATCACCACCAACCAGAGAGCATCGCCTGAGGGATGGGCGAGCGGCAGACTTTATTCCGGCCAGTTCGGATGAGGAATCTGAAGCACCGGAGATGGAGGTGGAGGTGGGGAGTCGGCAGATGTCTCCAAGGACTCCAAGAGAGGGGGAGCAGGTGCTTGGAGAGGATGGCGCTGAAAGGGGACAGCAACAAAAACCACCTCAAGAGCCCCGCACGAGGAACCGTGTGCGGAGAAGGACAAAAAGGTATGATGCCGACAAGGGCATTTGGATTGGGTTTGCACAAGCCTTCTTCACGCAAGAGGAGCCTCAATCTGTAAAGGAGGCACTGCAGCGGAAGGATGGGGCAAAGTGGGAGGGAGCAATAAAATCTGAGCTTGCCTCCCACGAGGAGAACGGCACTTGGGAGCTGGTTGACCGGCCGGAGGGCGAGAAAATCATCGGCTCCAAGTGGATCTTCCGGAAGAAGCTCACAAAGGAGGGGAAGGTGGAGCGGTACAAGGCGCGGCTGGTGGCGAAAGGGTATGCCCAGAGACAAGGGGAGCACAACGACGAGACCTTTGCACCAGTTGCCAAGTTTGCCTCCATCCGTACTATCCTCTCGGTGGCAGCGGCACGCGACTACGAAATCCACCAAATGGACATGAAAACCGCGTTCCTCAATGGCAACCAGGACAAGGAAGTCTACATGGAGGTGCCAGAGGGGGTGGATGCGCCGCAAGGGCAGGTGTGCCGGCTTCGCAAGGCGCTCTATGGACTGAAGCAAGCTCCGCTCATGTGGTACCTGAAGATGGATAGTTTCATGGGTGAGCTTGGCTTCAAGCGCTGCGAGACCAATCACAGCGTGTACGTGCGTAATCAGCCAGGACTCCACCAAATTGTTGTCCTCTACGTGGATGACCTCATCCTTGTGTCTTCGGATGAGGGGGAGCTCAAGAGCCTGAAGCAACAACTTGGCGGCCGGTTCAAGATGACAGACATGGGCGAGCTTGAATACTACCTCGGCATCACCATCAAGAGGGACCGCAAAGCACGCACGCTGGAGATGGGTCAAGAAAAACATGTGCAGGAGGTGCTCCACCGCTACAACATGGAGGAGTGCAACCCCATCGGCACACCTATGACAACGACATGTGAGCTGAGCTCGAACATGGGCCCGAGCACGAAGGACGAGAAGGCAGAGTTGGCTGGAGTACCGTACCAGTCCGCAGTTGGCAGCATAATGTATGCCATGGTGGCGACGCAGCCTGACCTTGCCTTTGCTGAAGGACAAGTGAGCCGCTATGTTGCTGATCTGGGGCCGCTACATTGGCAAGCGGTGAAGAGAATCCTCCGCTACTTGAAGGCAACGACACATTCGCGACTTATGTTTGGAGGGAGAGCGCGGACTGACTACCTCGAGTTGGTTGGCTACTCTGATGCTGACTGGGCAGGTGACGTTGATGACCGCAAGTCAACATCAGGCTATGTCTTTGTGCTTGGTGGTGCAGCGATGTCTTGGAGAAGCCGGAAGCAGGACAGTGTGGCTCTATCCAGCACTGAGGCGGAGTATATTGCGCTCGCGGAAGCCGCAAAGGAGGCACTATGGCTGCGGCGACTGCTCAAGGAGACTGGGGTGCCGCAAAAGAAGCCAACGGCACTCAATGTTGACAACATGAGTGCCATCAGCCTGACCAAGAACCCTGTGCTACATTGGAGGACCAAGCACATAGAGATCTGGCATCACTTTGTACGAGACCTCGTTGCAAAGGGTGATGTGGTGCTTGTGCACTGCGGCACAAAGCACATGCTTGCTGATGCCATGACAAAGGCGCAACCCAAGGACAGGCATGATGCTACTTGTATGGAGCTTGGGCTTTCCCAAGCCTCTTGAGTTGCAGGCTGAGCATGGACAACTGCCATGGGTGACGCGCAAGGGGGAGATTGTTGGAATGATGCTCCTCACCATGGCAGGAGTGACTCCAAAAAGGAACACCAAAAAGACAAGCCTTAGTGGCTTAGTGGTTAATGGTGTCCACCTCTAGAGGCAGGGGCCCGGGTTCAANAGTTCCTCTTTAAGTTTCTAGAAGGCCAGGTGAGGGTCCAGGAAGGTGGCACACCTTCTAGAAGGGGTGACTTGTCCTACAAGGCATCTAGAGGTGTCTTGGTCTTTTGGACACCTTCCCTCCTACTAGAAGCAAGTTGAGGAATCTAGGAAGGGGCAGAAGCTTCTAGAGGATGGAAGGGATGCCCTCCTAGGTGGGAAAAGGACAGCCTACCAAGGGCCACTCTAGAAGCCATAGAATCTGCTAGGAAGCTTCAAATCTGGCATGCTTTGGTGTTCTGGAAAGCTTAGATCAGTGGCTATAGAATGCCACTGCTTGTGAGCCTTGATGAAAGTGTTCATTCCCAGTCAATTGAGGCTAAAACTATTGCCTCACTCTCTGACCAATTTTCTGCCATCCTTGGAACCAGTTGCCTCCATAGTTTCAGTCTCTCCAAAAAGAGTTGGTGGTGTGAACCAGCCACTGCTAGGGACCCTCTAGGGTACACACTCACCCTCAGGCCAACAAACTACATGGGTGAAGATCCAGTCGGGAGAAGGTGGAGGCAAGCTGGACTCACGTTCCAGGAAGTGCGTCATGGTTGGGTACGACACATCACACAAAGCCTATCGGCATAAGGACCAGGCAGCAGGCAAACGCGTGAGGAGCCGCGGCATCGTGTTTGACGAACGCACCCTTGGAAAGGGAGAGGTGCTGGACCCGAACCTTGCTCTTAAAGTGGGAGAGTGGATAGTGTTGCTTGAGTTCGGAGACTAAGTACCCGACAACTGGCCCGCTTTGCCAGCAGGTGGTGGGAATGGGAGAGTAGCTGCGGAGGATGACGCAGCATCTCATATGGACGTGGATAACGAGGCGTCCGGGGCTTCTGAGTCTGATTTGGAGTCTGATGACTCTTCTGACCACGACGACGACGACAAACCACCACCTGTGGAAGCACCAGCACCAAAGCAAGAAGCCGCACCAGCACTCCGGCGTAGTTTGCGACCAAACAAAGCACCTTTGGAGTATGAGGATGATTGGACCGGCCTTAGCTGGTCCTGCATGGCTTACGGAGAGCCATCCACAGTGGCGGAGGGGATGAATGGCCCAGATGCGGCCAAGTGGAAGGAGGCAGTGGACAGCGGGCTTGCGTCTACTGCCAAGAATGGCACGTTGTTGCTGGTGGATAGACCGGACAAGGCCCACGTGGTGGGATCCAAGTGGGTCCTCGGAGTGAAAAAGAAGCAAGACGGCAGCATCGAAAAGTTCAAGGCAAGGGTAGTGGCTAAGGGGTTCTCTCAATGCCGGGCTCCGAGTACGATGAGACGCTCGCGCCCGTCGTGACTTTTGCCTCCATCCGCTCTTTCCTTGGCATTGCTGCCGCAAAGAACCTAGAGATACACTAGATGGACGTCTGGATAGCTTTTCTTTATGGGAAGCTTGACAAGGAAGTGCTGATGGACGTGCCTGAAGGAGTCAAAGCTCCCAAGGGCAAGGTTTGCAAGTTGGTGAAATGCTCTACGGGCTAAAACAGGCCCCAAGTATGTGGTACAAAGAGATGGACGGTTTCATGACCGGTCTCTCCTTCGTGCATTGCCAGAATGACCCGAGCATGTACGTGTGTGATGATGGGAGAGGGCAGATGTTGGTTGCGTTGTACGTGGATGATCCGATCATCTGCTTGTCTTCATTCAAGCTATTGGATGAGCTGAAGTCTGACCTCAGCAAAAGGTTCAAGATGAAGGACATGGGTCCTCCCGAGTACTATCTCGAGATTGCCATCCATCGCAACCGAGTAGCAAGCACCATCGAACTCAACCTACAAATACATCGGTGAGGTAGTGAAGCGCTGCCACATGGAAGACTGCAAACCTGTCAGCACCCCAATGACAACCGATATGAAGCTGAAGGGCTCCCTGTTGTCAAGCAACGAAGCGAAACAAAGGGAGATGCAAGACATCCCCTACTAGTCCGTCGTGGGTAGCATCATGTACGCCATGGTAGGGACTCGTCCAGACATTTTCTATGCTGTGGAACAAGTGAGCAGATTCGTGGCCAACCCAGGGCCGCAACACTAGCAGACAATAAAGCGCATCTTGCGCTACCTACAAAAGACATGTCACATTGGCCTTTTCTTGGAGGCTAAGAAGGTACGGACGCCCATTGCCTGAAGTGCTACACGGACGCTGTGTGGGGAGGAAATTTTGAGGACAAAAAATCCACCTCTGGATATGTGTGCATCTTGAATGGCACTGCCATCTCATGGGCCAGCAGGAAGCAGGATTGTGTTTGCGTATGCATGGCTGAGGCAGAGTTCGTTGCTCTGTCTGAGTTGTGCAAGGAGACTCAGTGGCTGCGCAACCTGCTTGGTGAAATGACAGTGCCACAGAAGGATGCCACGGTCGTACACGTGGACAACATGAGCGCCATCGCGATGGCTGAAGACGAGATCATCTCCCAGCGAACAAAGCACATCGACATAGGTTACCACTACTCACGTGACCTGGTCATGAAGTTGGTGGTGGACTTGGAGCAGTGTCGAACCAAGAGCATGCTTGCTGACTGCATGACCAAGCCGCTGGAGAGCGACATGCACTATGCAGGCATTCGTGGATTCGGCATGAGGAGTGCGGCAGAGGAAGGGTGAGCGCCAAGAGGTTGAGGTTGGCTCTAGAGGAGCCACTACAAGTAGAAGCTTTAGCAAAGCTCTGCAAGTATGTAAGCGTGTACCTTGCATGCATCCATTTAAAGTTTTTGCCTTTGAGACTCCTCACAAAGTGTCCAACCAAAGGTAGACACTACATACCAACATGCGGACTTTGTGAGGTTACAAACCAAACCAACCTAAAGTGTGGATCACTTGTTCGAGGGTGATATGTTATCTTGGTTGCAATACCAAGAGCAGTTGGCGGCCTCCCATGTCAGGTTCCGTTTCCTAGACCGTTGCTATCCGGCGCATTGACACCTTTGATAATCATTGGCAAAAGGCAGCCACATGCCTCAATGTTTTGTTAATAAATGAAAAAGTACACCTTTTTTGTTCTTTTTGCTGTTACATTGCACGCAAAAAAGAAGGAAAAAGAAACCGTGAGGAATCCAATGATTTCCAAAATAT
Source organism: Penium margaritaceum (assembly GCA_023375785.1). Lineage (NCBI taxonomy): Eukaryota > Viridiplantae > Streptophyta > Zygnematophyceae > Desmidiales > Peniaceae > Penium > Penium margaritaceum. Next base: position 149,150 of record SZWC01001260.1, on the reverse strand, counting down.
GATCAACACAATACCCACCATTTTAGGAACATGCATATAATACCGAGATTATGTTCATGATCTGTCATAAGTGGGTAGCGCAGTCACGGTTAGTCAGTATTTATGTTTTGTGGACAAGGTGGTAAGCCGTTGAAATGAGTGGGTAATCCATATCATTTGTCAAAAAAGTGGGTACTCGGGCAAGACCACGCTCAAAACATGGGTAAAGGGGAATCATTCCAACGAATTAGTTACAGGTCCTAACCAGTGATTTGGACGCTAAGCTGTCCGTATTGAGCACGAACGTAGTTTGGCTTTTTATAAACAAGTTCCATGGTCGTGAATAGATAGTTCATAGTGTTTGTTCATGTCGCTTCAACTGTGATCTCAACAAATTTGATTCATTAGTCTTCTTCTGAGGTGCTTCAGGAATTTAAATGATTTAGTTCAACTGAAAAGGTGGCTTTGGTATCGCGAAGGGCATTGACTAATTAGTTGGTTTTCGACAAAGTCAACTTTTGATCCCGCTATTGCGACGTCCCCGTCCGCCATATGGTTTGTTTATGAGGTTGACAACCACTCAAGCATAGCTTGCCACGGCTGGTAGCGTCGTTGCAAAACCAACTACGGACTCATGTTTCAGTTACGGATATTCGCCTTACCCTGACCCTCTGTTTGTCGCAACGAGTAAAGCGTAGGTGGTTCACAGGTATGAGGTGCATGACAAAAGACGATTTGAGGATTGGGGACACGTGGATGATTGTATGGAGCAGTGAAATGTTTTGAGCAAGCTCAACACATACATTCAATGTTAAGAATGAGAATGAGACATACGTTGGGTCCTCAATGCTCGAGCCGAGCGACGAGTGCAAGGTTGCACCGTAAGCAGCTGATTCAAGAAGCTCCGCTGCAAGGTCTGCGAGCTTCAAGAATATCAAAGAGCTTCTTTCTAAAACTCTACAATTGTCAAGAAGTCAACCAAAAAATATGAAAATATGGATACAACTCGCAAAACTTCCGTCGACCAGCCTAGAAGGTGGTGGAAGTTGTCAGAAATGTCTAGAATGGATCACCGGAGGTCGTTTTAGTCGCCAAAATGCCCTCGGCTGACGGGTACAAAATCCTGAAGTTGTTTCACGATGCGCCATGAGTGTAACGACAAAAACACCCACTTGCACAGTTTATAGACTCATGTACATCACGGAAGTAATGCTTCCCCTCCTGTTAGTCGCAATGCCTTATCAAGCTATCAGACGTAGGCAGGTGACCGCAAAAGAAGCCATCTATCAAATGATCAATGTCTCAGAGGTTGTCGTTGTGCTTCCAGCTATTGAGTGCAGAGTCGTAGCTGTGCCACCTGGCCAGCTACTCCATTGTTTGTCCACAGTGTCGATTGCCGAGGGTATCTTCAATCATGCACTCCGTATCTCCCTCCACTTGTATTGGAGGCTCGTACAAGGGGTACGACATCCCTGACAAGGAAGTTTGTAATGGGATCCTCGTTGTGCTTGAGCTTGTTGATGTGGAAGACTGGATGAATTACCATGCTGTCATGTAGGTGAAGTTGGACAACGACAGAGATTTGCATTCGCTCCATTTCAAACGGACTGAACTAGCGGGGTTTGAGCTTCACAAAGTTCCTATACTTGGATTTAATGGTCGCAAAGCTGAGAACGCAATCGCCAACACTGAACAGGTCATTGCCATGATGTTGGTCAGTCACTCACTTCTTGAGTCTTTGCAAGAGTCTACCAAACTTCCGTCCAAATGCTTGCAAAGTCCCTATGGTGGACGTCAGCCACGGTGATATTGCTCCAACTCTGTAATCCAGCCGGTGTGACAGGAAGCCCTCCGTAAACCATTTTAGAAGGAACATTTACCGTTGTAGTGGAATTGGTAGTGTTGTATGTGAGTTAGTCAGTCGGTAGTTTCGTTGCCCAGTCGGTACTGTTGGTTTTTCATAGAGTGTGGAGGAGTTGCTCGACCGTTTGATTGGTGGGCTCGGTTTGCTTGTCTGTCTGAGGATGGAACGCCGTTGACAGCTGAAACCAAGTGCCATGATGCGCCATCAATTCATGCCAAGAATGGCTAGTGAAGTGGCCGTCGCTGTCACTGATGATGGTACATGACATGCCGTGCAGCCGCACGATCTAGTTTAGGAGCAGCGGCGTTGTTCCCTCTGCGGTGACAATGGTCGTTGTCAGAATGAAGTGCAACATTTCAGAGAATCTGTCCACCACAACCAGGATGGCCTCTTGCCCCTTCGGAGTGACAAGCCGTCCTGTTGTGAAATCCATGCTGATGTCGGCCCATGGTTCCGTCGGAACAGGAAGGGGTTGGAGTAGAACGAGTGGCCATGTACGTCATGATTTTTGTCACTGACATGTGTCTCATGATTTGCATAAAGCTGCCACGTCATTCTGCATCTTATCCCACCAGTAGCATTTCTCCAGCTTCTTAACCGTCTTGTCCTTGACAAAGTTTGTACCTGGACTGGTGTTGTGGCATTCCTACAAGAACATTCTTCATAGCTCCTCGTTTGGTGGAATGATGACTTGGCGAGTGAATTCTCGTTGCCAGTAGGGGTTTTCAAACTAATACTTGGTTTTGTCGTACCCGCCGAAATCCTCATGTTCTTCTTCAATGGTATGCACCTTACCCACTAGCTAACTGGCTGGCTGGCTGGCTGGTTGCACTGGAATACAGGGCATGCGCTGCTCTATGGAGTACGTCCTCTTGGTCTGTTCTAAGATAGGCCAGGAATGCACTGCCCACAATGGGTATGTCCCCTTGAGATCATCATAGGAAACACAACTTTGTGGCCTAGTTGGGACTGACGTCAAAGCTCATAGGTCGCGGGCTCAAACCCCGTGACGGCTGCATTTTTCTTTGTGGCCCAGAATGGGACAGGAAAATTCTAGGAAGACTGTAGGCTGAGGTTGGCTCTTGTGGAGCCACTACAAGCAGAAGCATTAGCAAAGCTCTGTGTACCCTGCATGCATCCATTTACAATTACTGTCTTTGAGACTCCTCACAAAGTTTCCAACCAAGGGTCGACACTAAAGACCTTCATGCGGAATCTGTGAGGCTACAAACTGAACAAACCTTAAGTGTGGATCCCTCGTTCAAGGGTGATATGTCATCTTGTTTGCAATACCAAGAGCAGTTGGCGGCCTCCTATGTCAGGACCCGTTTTCTAGACCGTTTCTATCCTGCGCATTGACAAAGGGTTATGGGCCCACACTTCTGGTTTGAAAGAACACTTACAATACTGACTCACGCGTGGTCTAGCAAAGCACATAGGTACAATAGGGGCACAAAGATCAGACAGATTAAATCTGCTCCATCGGCTCCGTCGGTTTCTTCAAGTAGGGTGCACGAACGTGGCGGACTAGGGGACAAGAAATAGCTCTGTCCATGTTGGACAAGACCCTCGAACCCGAACAGGATAAAGCTCTACGCCTTTAGAAGGTGGTACAACCCCGAGTATGTTCTCTCAATATGGCATCATCACCTTAGGCGATCCTTGGCAGGAGGGGTATGCAACGGAACCAACTGCACCTCTCACAATGGTCACAGCTAGCAGCCTTGTCAGCCTCATCAATCTCAACAAAGCAAATTAGCAGCGAAGCAGAGAAGACAAGAAACCACCAAAAATGGCGAATCTGACTCAGGCCTGCCTCAAGGCGGGTATGTCAAAACTCATGGGGACAGGTTTTCCCTTGTAGAAATGGCAATTTGAGACTGTCATGAATGTGTGTGGCTACCTCAATATCCTAAAAGAGACCAATACAGCACCTGTTGATGCGACATTGACTACGCATGCGGCTAACCTTGCAGCATGGACGATGAAGAGCAATATGACTCTTGCCATACTTGTGACATCAATCTACAAGACTCAACACTCCCACATCACAGGATGCATGGCCGCTGTCGAAGCCTACGCAAAAATCTAAGGTGTGAGCAAACCGACTCTTCATCTTCCAAAGGTTGATGTTGATGAGGGTCATCAAAGAAGAATCGATACCCACAAGTCTATAGTCATTTGACAACGTACTACAAGAGGTCCAGCAAAAAGAATGGAAACTCGACTCCAACATGCATGCCATGATCCTTCTCATGGCGCTGCCGGAAAGCTGAGAGTCCTTGATCACCATATCTGCTGGTTGGAAGGAAGCAGATCTGACGTATGAGGTTGTTGCCAAACACGTCCGCAATGAGTTCCAGGCAACGCAATGGCAGTGAGGCAAACATTTCAGCCTATGCCTCATGCTTCAGTGAACAAGGTGCAAGCTCCTGCTCCGGTCAAGGTAAGAGCGGAAGCGGTGGTGGTGGAGTGACAGGCAATAGTGGTTGGAAGAGTTCCAAGAAGCCTGGCAACTGCCACAACTATGGTAAGGCTGGGCACTGGGAAAGGGACTGCCATAGTCCCAAGAAAGAAGGCGGAAACAAGGGCGGGAAGGAGAAGAAGGAGCGAACCAACATAATGGCTGAAGGGCTGTCCATGAAGGGGGCAGCGCTGCTTAGGCCCGGGGAACCAACCACCCTTTTCCCTTGACTCGGGAACCAACCACCACTCCTCAAAAGGGAAGGGTGGATTTGTCTCCATGGTGAATCTGACATGCGCATCAAGTGTGAAAACGGTGCCGACGTCCAAGCCACGGGCAAAGGGGACAAGATGATCACGTTCAACGTGAACGGTGCCAAGAAGGAGGTCAATCTTCAAAAGGTGGTGTACATGCCTCGTTCACAGAAAACTTGTTGTCGGTCTCACAAATCATCGACAACAAGATGAAAATGATGTTCACCAACAAGGAAGCCGTGGCCTTAAAAAATGAGGACGTCCAGATTTTGTACACCAAAGACAACCTCATGCTTCAAGTTCCCAGAGTCAACAGCCTCTACTTGCTTCAAACCAAAGTCACCAAGGAATCGGATGAGGGACTAGCGTGTGCCACCAAGACAGCGGCAACAAAGCCAATGGATGCCCTGCTAGCGACCGCTGCGGCCGCCACATCAACCAAGGACACTGACATTGAGCTGTGGCACCAGCAATTTGGCCACGTGGCCAACAGCAGAGTGCAGAAGATGTAGGACCAAGAGGTAGTCTGCGGAATGGAAGGGTGCACCATGAAGCATGGAGAAGGGTGTACGTTATGTGAACCATGCCTCCAAGCAAAAGCAAAGAAAAATCCGTTTCGGACAGGAGGTCAACGAGTGGAGAATGTCTTGGACTTGATCCACAGTGACGTGTACAGACCCTTTTGCACGACGACTAACAGAGGAAGCAAGTACTTCCTGATCTTTGTCGCCGACCACAGCCGCAAGTTGTGGATCTACGTCTTCAAAACAAAGGGAGAGGTCCAAGAAAAGCACCTCAAGTTTGTCTCCGTGGTAAAGCGGCAAATTTCCAAAATGTTGAGGACGCTCTGAAGTGACAACAGGGGTAAGTACAAGGCATGCAAGCCTTAGATCAAGCATCATGGCATCTTCCAAGAGCAAACCACCCGTTACAACCTCCAAAACAACAACATGGCCGAGAGGATGAACAAGATCCTCCTCGGCATGGTGCAATGCATGCTCTTTGACGCCAAGCTCCCACCTTGCTTTTGGGCTGAAACTGCAACATCGGCTTGCTACCTCTTGAACCTCACATCAACAACTGCCTTGTAGAAGTTTGGAAAGGAGTAGGACTAGTAGCTGAAGACCCCACAAGAAGCATGGTCAAGAAAGGAACCCAACGCCTCTGATCTAAAGATGTTTGGGTCAACTGCATTGGTGAAGATCCTGTCGAGAGAAGGTGGAGGCAAGCTGGATGTACATTTCAAAAAATGTGTCATGGTTTGGTACGCCACGTCACACAAAACATATCGGCTTTGGGACCATGCAGCAGGCAAGCTCTTGAGGAGCTGCGATGTTGAGTTTGACGTAAGGGTGTGTTCGTCAAACTCAACATCGCAGCTCCTCAAGAGCTTTCGTGTTTCTTGACTCTGGAGACCAAGCAACTGATAACTGGATCACTTTTCCATCAGGTGGTGGGAACAGGAGAGCAGGTGTGCAGGATGAAGCGACATCTGACATGAATGTAGATACCGAGTCGTCTACGGCTTCCGAGTCTGACTTGGAGTCCGAGGACTCTTCCGACAATGACAAGGAAACACCACCACCTGTGATAGCACCAGCAAAAAACAGAAGCCGCACCAGCACCCCGGTATACTTTGCGACCAAAGAAAACACCGTTGTGGCATGAGAACGATTGAACTGGCCTTCGCTGGTTGTGCATGGCTCAAGGAGAGCCATCCACATTGGCGGAGGTGATGAATGGCCCAGATGCGACTAGGTGGAAGGAAGCAATGGACGGCAAGCTCGCGTCCATTAGCAAGAATGGAACGTGGGTGCTGGTGGATAGACCTGACAAGGCCCACGTGGTGGGATCCAAGTGGGTCCTCTGAGTGAAGAAGAAGCAAGATGGAAAACTCAAAAAGTTCAAGGCAAGGGTAGTGGCAAAGGGGGTTTCTCAACTATCGGGCTCTGAGTATGATGAGATGTTCGCACCCGTCGTGACCTTTGTCTCCATCCACTCTCATGTTGTCATCACAGTTGCAAAGAATCTGGAGATACACCAGATTGACAGCTTTCCTTTACGGGGAGCTCGACAAGGAAGTGCTGATGGACGTGCCTGAAGGAGTCAAACCTCCAAAGGGCAAGATGTACAAGTTAGTGAAAGCGCTCTACGGGCTGAAACAAGCTCCAAGGATGTGGTACAAAGAGATGGACAGTTTCATGACCGGCCTATCCTTCGCGCATAACCAGAATGACCCAAGCATGTACGTGCGCAATGATGGGAGAGGGCTGATACTTGGTGCGCTATATGTGGATGATCGAGTTGCTGGATGAGTTGAAGTCTGACCACAGCAGAAGGTTCAAAATGAAGGACATGGGACCTCTCGAGTACTACCTCACAATCGCCATAGACCGCAACCAAGCAGCAGGCACCATCAAACTCAACCAAACCAAATACATCGGTGAGGTACTAAAGCGCTATCCCATGGAAGATTGCAAACCTGTTGCCGCCCCAATGACAGCCGATGCAAGACTGATGGCCTCTATTCCACCAAGCAATGAAGCAAAAGGAAGGGAGAAGGAAGACATCCCCTTCCAGTCCGCCGTGGGTAGCATCATGTACACCATGGTAGGGACTTGTCCGGACATATGCTATGGTGTGGGACAAGTGAGCAGGTTCCTGTCCAACCCAGGGTCACAGCATTCACAGGCAGTCAAGCGCATTTTGCGATCCCTGCAAAAGACACGTCACATGGGCCTCCTCCTTGGAGTCAAAGAAGGTACGGAGTACCTGCGTCTGAAGTACTACACCGACGCCAACCGGGGAGGAAATCTTGATGACCGGAAATCCACCTCTGGATACGTGTGCAACTTGCATGGCGCTTTTGTCTCATGGGCCATGAGGAAGCAAGATTGTGTTTCCGTGTCCACGACTGAGGCAGATTACATTTCTCTATCTGAGTTGTGTAAGGAGACTCAGTGGTTGCACAGCCTGCTTGGCAAAATGACAGTGCCACTGAAGGACGCCACGGTCATAAACGTGGACTACATGAGTGCCATCTCGATGGCTGAATATGAGATCATCTCATGGCAAATGAAGCACATCGGCATACGTTACCACTACTCACGTGACCTGGTCATGAAGAACATGGTGGGCTTGCAACATTGCGGAACCTAGAGCATGCTTGCTGACTGCATGACGAAGCCGCTTGAGAGTGACTTGCACTATGCAGGAATTTGTGGATTCAGCATGAGGCGTGTAGTAGAGGAAGGGTGAGCCCAAAGGCATTGATGGAGCCCAATGAAGGACAGATGGACAAAGGTACAAGGGAGAGATTTATTGAATGGTATGCACCTTTTCCAATGGCGAATTGGCTGGCTGACTGGTTGCACGAAAAGACAACGCATGCACTGCTCTATGTAGTATGCCCCCTTTGTTTGTTTTGAGATAGGCCAAGAATTCAGTGCACATAATGGGTATGTCCCCTGGAGATCATCATAGAAAACACAACTTTGTGGCCTAGTTGGGATAGGCACGAGAGCTCATGGGTTGTGGGTTCAAACCCTGCGACAGTCGCATTTGTCTTTGTGGGCCAGAATGGAACAGGAAGCTTCTAGGAAGCTTACTAGAGCCTACCTTGAGGATGACACTTGGCGGTCTTAGGACACGCCAAGTAGGACTGTAGGCTGTGGTTGGCTCCTGTGGAGCCACTGCAAGAATAAGCACTAGCAAAACTCTGCAAAGCCTGTACCATGCCTGCATCCATTTAGAGTTCTTACCTTTGAGACTCCTCAACCAAGGGGAGACACTTCAGATCTTCATGCAGACTTTGTGAGGTTGCAAACTGAGTGAACCTTAAGTGTGAATCCCTGGTTTGAGGGTGATATGTTGTACTGGTTGCAATACTAAGAGCGGTTGGCGGCCTCCCATGTCGGGACCCGTTTTCTAGACCGTTTCTATCTGATGCATGTACAAAGCCTCTTTAGGTACAGGTCTCGTTCAAGGACCAACGTGATGATCTTGGCCATTGGATCTGGTCGTCGTCTTAGAGCATCCGCTGAGTTAGTTCTTCCAAGATGGTACTCGATGTCGTAGTCAAAAGTTGGACTCAAGGAACTTCATCCATCATGGTCAGAGACGGCTAGCATTTGGTTGACAATTGATATCTTTCCGTGTGTAGTGGTTGGTGACATTGTTGGTATTCCAAGTAGCACAACCATTTATTGAAGTGTGAAAGTTTGTGAGCATTTGTTTTTCAAGAACTGCGTAGTTGAATGCCGGTCCGTGGACTTGAATTCCGTTCTATGTAGTTTTTGAAACATGTACATAACCTATTGTTCTACACCACCATTGTCGTGGGGGAGAACGGCTCCAATAGCTCTATCGGACGCATCGTTGGCCATGACGTCGACCACTATTGGATCTGCCAATTGTAAGGCTGGCATCGAGGTTAGAGAGTTTCTCAAAGAATTGAGCGATTCTTGTTATTTGTCCCCCCGATTCCGCTTGGCCGTTTTCCGGGTGAGAAAAGAGAGGCGCCTTGACAAGGAAATAGGTATCACCTTGGTCTCCATGATGTAGAGACTGCCCTCATGCTTCGCCTCCATCACGACCTCTCCGTCGCCGTCGATGCGCACCACTACGCCTTTCCTGCGGAAGAGCACCTCATACCCCTTATCCATAAGGGGATGATACTCGAGATTTCAGCCAGGTCAGGGACGTGCTGCACATCACGGATTGTGCACAGCTCCTTACCGCCCACCACGACTTCCACCTCCATGTCGCTTTGGCCAGCCACTGGCTCGACTTTGTCGTTTGCGACAATCATTCCCTTGGAGGACTTCTTGTAGGTGATGAACCCCACCTTCTCGACCTTTGCCCTGGAATCCAGGCAACGCATTCTGGCCTTCTTGTGGAAGTGATTCTTGTTGAGGAGCGACCTGCCTTAAGCATTTTTGCCGCCGGCCTTTGCGTCCTCCGGGCACTCACGGGCCCAATGGCCCTCCTTGCCACAGTTGCGGCACCCACCTTTCTTTGTGTCCTTCCTGCCGCCGCCTTTTCCACTGTTTCCTCTGCCCATGTCTTACAAGTCGACACTAGTAGTTCAAAAAGCCCCAAAGCGCTTGGACGTTCCAGCTTCAGTCGATGTTTCGTCCAAAGCGACTTTGTCGTTTACCAGCTTCAGTCGATGTTTCGTTGTGAAGGCAGCCCTCAGGGTAGTTCGTCGGGAGAAAACCGGTCAAACTCCTTGATGAGCTCCGCAATTGCCTTCATTACGACTGTGAAATTTTTGGGTGTTGAGGCCGTTGGTGTCGCCTTATGAGCTGAGATTTCTTCCGCTTTCCCTGCTTCCACGTGGAATAGCCAGGCTTGAGCTCTGTGCTTCAGGTATTTCTTGGCCACGTCCAAAGACATCGTTTGGCATTTTGTGGCTGCTGTAAACTCCTCTGCTGCTTCCACCTCTGCTGCTTCCCGTAACCGCTGTTGCATTGTGGGTCGCTTGACCACAGGAAAGTGTTGATTTCTGCAATTAATCATGACGTGAAGTGATCTGTCACTACTTTCAGCATGCGGATTGTACCGGCACAGAAAATCTCGTCCGATGGTGGATTTTGTGATTGCTCATTGGTTAATTTCTCTTGACCGTCATGTCATGGAGATCTTTCAATTTGCAATTAGAGTGGTTCATGAAGTCACAGATGTGTAGCCGCCCGACTACAGTTTTTCCTTCAAACATTTCTAGCTTGGTGTGGAAACCCGGCTTCCAAGCCATGTTGTTTCCAATGAAACCATGAGAAGCTCCTCCAACCAGTAGTGCCGGTACCGTCATGCGATTTTTACAACCCCTGGTTTGTACCTGTAGCAATATCACCAGTTGGTCGTCCTCGTAACCCTCAATGAAATTTGTGATCTCAGGAACTCTTTTTTGCAGCCATGGAAGGCGCTCAGATGGGCGATTGGTCGGTGCAGAGTTTTCTAACTAGACAAGAGCCTTGTGCTCTGCTCTTGTCCTTTGTCATTTTCTGCAACTTCCTCTCCTTTTTGGCTTGTTGTTGCCGCCTTCGGCAGTCACCCGAGATACGACCCGACTTCTCACAAGTCTAGAAGAGCCGTTAATTGTGTTGATTGACGGTCTCACCATTGGAGATGAGGTTTTCATAGACTGTGGCTTGTGCACCATAAAAGGAATTGTGGTTTTGGGGTCTCCAGCCATTGGATTCTTGTATCTAAGCGTTGTTGTTGGTGCTATCCATGTGATTGGCTGTTGCAATCATTCACGAAAGGTCGTTGTGGATGCCAAACATGGAAATTTCTCATCGAATATCTTGCTTGTGGCTGTTGTTGTAGTAAAAACACTGGTTTTTGGGGGCGAGGTCACTATCGTCAATGATTTTACATAAACACCAAGTGTACTCCGCCACGCTGGACTGGTGACGCAGATATTCGAGTCTGTATCCTGCGTCATGTTTCTCGTTGAGCTTCCAAACACGAAGAGGGTTGGCATGCACGAAGTCACTCCAAATTTCTGGTGGCGCGAGAGGGTCGTGCCAGATCAGATTAATCTGCTCCACAGGTAGCACGCATGCGATTGACGATGTGAGAGCGGTTGCGTGAGCCATTGATCCAGCTCAACCGGTCTCTTGTTGCCGTTGGATGGCCTTTTCATCGGACCACCAGCTCAAATCTGTGCCACGCAAAAACGAGGTCACACGGTCAATGTTATTCTTGTTGTGGTTGGCCACAACAGCAGTAAAACACACCTGAAAACTTTTCTGCCACATCTTGACTGTCGGTCCCTTGGAATTTTCAGAGTAAAACGGCTCGGGAAGTGGTGGTTGGATCTACGGCTCACATGACATGGTAAATTTCTTCAGGGGAGCACTGTTTTTCATGCACAATAATTTTGAAGGTCCTCCATCACTGCGTTGAGTTGTTGGAGCAGATTTGTTTTCAGGCTCTCAATTCCCGACGACATCTAGTACATGTCTTTGTTCATTTGCGCTTGTTGGCCGGTGCCTCCCATTGTGCCAGGTTTTTCCCCAATGGGCTACGGTGGGGGCAAAGGGCTCGCTAAAGCAAAGGGAACCATCACCAGGTTGGCTGTCAGGCTCATTGGTGCTACGCAATTTGCTTGAAAAGTTGCCGCTGTCGTCTTGTTCACCTGGGAGCGTCCTTGTTTGTGCGCGGTTGATCCTCCATCAACAGAGCACTCGCTGGGGACTGCTACTCATTGCCGTTTGTGCTTTCTCCATTCACCAATATCTTCACAAAGTCTACGATCTTCTAAACTGTGGAGATGCACTGATGAATCATGCCAGGTTATAGCCATTTGCCTGTTGCCAGGTGTGACTTTACATGCCAGGTGTGACTTTACAAAAGTCTATAACCTTCAAGCAGTCAACCAAATAATATCAAAACATTGACATAGTTTATGACATATTTTTTGACCTTTTGCATGGTGATTGAAGCTGTGAGAAACTTCTAGAGCAGAACATTGGAGGACAGGGCAGCTGGCCAAGAATTTCCTGGCCAAACAACATGAAAATCTATACATTGATGCGCCGTGGACCATGAATGTAATGATAGAAATACCCACTCGCAGAGTTTAGGGACTCGTTTACCATTGATATGGTGATCAACGTCTTGGAGGTTATCGTAGGACTCCTAGCTGCTATGCACAGCGTCATAGCCATGCCAGTTGACCAAATACTTACTTGTTGAGGTATGGTCAATGGAGGGCTCTTTACACAATTGTTTTTCAATGTGTTCATGTGGTGTGTAATTTTATCCTATGTGAAGCACTTGATCCCTCTCAGTGCATGATTTTGCCGTACATGAAACGGTGGACGTCCACCCATGTAGGAGGGGATCAATGGGGGTAGTGTAGGAGGGAAGTACGCTCGTTATCCATACAAAAATATACTGATCACGTACTCATTGGATGATATCATCTTACATGGGACCTCTCACCCGCACTCCTATGGAGATCCAGTGTGTGGGACTAGTGCAC
>SZWC01001260.1:120639-136089 GCA_023375785.1 Penium margaritaceum | reverse complement strand
AGGACAGTTCACTTGGTTCCCATATGAAAGTACACTAATTACGCACTAAGTGCATGTTTTTGTCTTACCTGTAATTTGGATCCCCACCCAAATGGGGGAAGGTCCAGTACGTGGGTGTAGTTTATGTGGACAGGGCATTCATTCTCCATACAAAACTACACAGATCATGCACCCACTACTTGAATTTGTCTCATATGGATCGTTGGCACCCACTCCTATGGGGGTCCAGTAAATGGGGCTAGTGAATAAGAATAGTGTACTCGTTCTCCACACAAAATTCAATTTTCACACTCTCATTAAGTGATTTTTGTTGAACATTGCCCCTCTGCATGCCCAAGTGCGGCGCTGGGAGGCGCCGACGAGCTACAAGAGAGAGGAAATTCCTTGTCAACGGATCTGGAAACTCGATGATTGCTTGGATCCTAAAATGGAGGATTGTCCCTCAAATTGGACAAGTTGTTGAGTCCGGTGGAAGTTGTTTCACCGGAATCGGACTAGTAATGAGGGAGATATGGGCTTCCAAAGTTGGGGTGTGCGCGGCGGTTCTGGGATCCGGCTGCGGTTCGACTTCCGGTGAATAAATGACCGGAACGAGTAACAAAATGCTATCTGGGGATTTTTCTCTGGAAGATCTGCCGAGGCGTCCGGTGGATGATCCGCCGGATTTCAGGAGTGCAGTTTGTTTCTGAGGGAATTCGCCAAAATCCTGGATCGGAGTCCGAAACTTAGTAGTACAGTTTGTTACTCGTGGACTTCTGGACGACTGGAGGTCCCTGAAAAGGTTTCGACCACCCACACAAAACATAGCCGTAAGCTTAGTAGACCCGCCGAGCCACATTGGAATCGCACTCCGGTTTCTGAAAGAGAGTTATGGGCCCACAGCCCTGACTGGTCTACAATCGCTCTTGACTTTCGCGGCGGACGGGACTGTTGTCGGGGACGACATCGCCGCCAAGCTCTGTGGTGCCAGAGTTGAAGACTGCGCAAATGGCCCAGAAGGAGACGCAACCCATCCACAAGTATGCAGGTGGCCCTGGCTACGGGTTATGGAGGTGGCACTTTGAGCTGCACTTTGCGCATAAGGGGCTGCTGGAGGTCATGAAGGGAACTGAAGTCCTCGACGAAGCGACGGCGACGGAAGCGCAGAAGGAGGCCTTCGCAAAGAAGAACACGGAGGTGCTCATGCTGCTGGTCTCCTGGATGGCCGAGTCGTAGTGGGGCTACTTCAAGGACTGCAATTTGGCAGCTGAAGCTTGGCAAAAACTCTGTGCCATCCATGAATCCAAGTCGCTGGCGAACAAAATATTTGCAATGAAGCGACTCCTGACAATGAGAATGAAGGAGGGAGATGATGTCATCACCGCTATGTAGCAGATCGAGTTGCTCACCTCACAGTGCAATGACATGGGGTGGAAGATCGACCCACAGCTGCAGGCAATGGCCCTCCTCATGGCCCTTCCTTACAGTTGGAGCCCTCTCATTACAGTCTTGGGAGAAGGGGCAAAGGACAAGCTCACCTATGGCGCGGTCGCAGAGTACATCCGCAACGAGGCGTAGCGACGGAGCTGCGGGGAGTCCTCGTCGTCCTCATTGGCCCTCGTCACCAAAACATGTGGTGGCGGAAGCGGGGCCAAGTGAGGTGGCGGACATGACGGCGGCAAGAAGGGCGCCAAGAAGGGTGCGTGCCAATATTGCGCGAAGGAGGGCCACTGGGCCTGTGAGTGCACCGAGGAGGCAAAGACCGGCGGCAAAAACGCCAAAGGAAAGAAGGCGCTCCTCAACGGCACTCAAAACCACTACCTCAAGAAGGCCAACTGGCGATGCGTTGACTCCACAGCGGAGGAGCATACCCATGTCGAGAAGGTTGGGTTCATCAACTACACCAAGTCCAGCAAATCCATGGTGGTCGCGAATGACAAGGTGAGCTGGCGGCTGCCCAATGAGACGTTGACGTGGAGGTGGTGGTTGGAGGAAAGCGGGTGCAGCGCGTCATCAAGGACGTGCATCACGTACCCGGCTTGGCTGACATTCAAAGTGTTAGCCGCCTGATTGACAAGGGGTACGAGGTGCTCTTAAGGAGAAGAGGGCCAGTTGTGTTGGAGGCAAAGCACGAGGGAGGTCTCTACATAGTGGAGACCAAGGTGATCCCCACGGCGACAGATTCAGCAAACTCGCAAGAACGCACCGTCAACCTGGCCAAAGGAGGGGGAACTGATCTGGAGCTCTGGAACCGACGACTGGGACATTCCTCACTTGCAATCGTGAGGGAGATGGCGAAGCACAAGCTGGTACGCGGCCTTGTCATTGACGGTGCGAAAGAAGCGACAGATGCAGCAAAGCACAAAAAGTGCGAGGCTTGCATTTTGGGTAAGGCATGGTGCAAACCATTCAACGAGAACGTGAATCGCGCCTCGGACCTGCTGGAGGTTGTGCACAGTGATGTGTGTGGACCATTCAAGATGACGTAAAAAAGCGGTACACGTTACTTTGTCACCTTCATAGATGACTACATCAGAAAACTCTACGTGTACTTCATGAAGCGGAAAGGTGAGGTCCTAGACCGGCTGAAGGAGTATGTCGCCGCGGTGGAGAGGCAGACTGACCAGAAGGTCAGAGCGCTACGCAATGACAACAGCGGAAAGTACTTGGGCCATAGCAGGTGGATGAAGCAGCAGGGCATAAAATGGCAACCAACTACGCCGTATCCGCCTCAGTCAAATGGCGTGGCAGAGCGGACAAACCAGACACTGGTGAACATGGTACAGACCATATTGGTGGATGCAGAATTACTGTGAAGCTTCTCAACGGAAGCTGTGCGTACGATGAGCTATACCATCAACCTCACTCCTACAGCAGTGCTGAAGGGGAGGAGCTGCTGGAAGACGCCGCAAGAGATTTGGAGCGGGCGCAAGCCATGTGTGGCACACCTTAAAGTGTTCAGGTGCAAAGCCCATACGATGGTACAGGCTGCACAGAGGCGCGACATCAAGCTGGAGCCGCGGGCAAATTCGTATCTCTTCCTTGGCTATGAGAGCGTGCATAAGGCGTACAGGCTCTAGGACATGCGCTAGAAGGAGATAATCCGCAGCCGAGACGTCGAGTTTGACGAGCAGCAGAGCTACATCAGCAGCAACAACACGGGCGTGGTGGACTCTCCAAAGATGGGAGAGTGGTTCCAGCTCCTTGATTACGAGAAGGAGCTGGCGGACGCCGAAGTTGAGGATGCGACATCAGAGCGCGAAGGTGCACCAGCGGTGGCAGCCAACGCGGAGGATTCTGATGATGAACAAGCTGATGAGGAGATCCACCGGAAGGATCCGGCGGATGAGGCACCTAGGGTGCCAAGGCGTGCACTCCTGGCAGAGTGTGCATCGGGCGGCGGTGGAAAGTCCATCGGACGCGCCAGTCGTTCGGGCGATGCTTTGCTAGAGTGAGAGAGATCCTTAGGGAGCCGTCCGGTCGATGATTCACTGGAGCGTGTTGAGTCGGACGGATCGCAGTAAAGTGACGATGCGCCACCAAAATCACCACGCCGCAGCGGGAGGCAGAAAAAAACGGGGAAGCACTTCGACGCAAGCACCGGTCGATGGATCTGCATGACGCCATGCATGCTTGCTGCATCAACAAAGCCAAATACTGTGCAAGAGGCACTTGCACGGCCCGAAGGGGATCAATGGGACGCAGCCATCAAATCAGAGCTGGCGTCCGTCACGGAAAACGATACGTGGGAGCTTGTTGACACGCCGAAAGATGCCAAGGTTATCGGCTCAAAGTGGGTCTTCAAGACCAAGTTCACAAAGGAAGGTGTGGTGGACAAACACAAGGCGCGGCTGGTGGCGAAGAGATATGCAGAGCGTAAGGGGGAACACTACGATGAGACGTTCGCTCCCGTTGCCAAGTTCACAAGCATCCAGGCGATCCTTGCGGTGGAGGCCGCGATGGACATGGAGCTCCACCAAATGGGCGTAAAGACGGCCTTCCTCAATGTCATCATAGACAAAGAGAGCTACATGGAGGTACCAGAGGGGATGGAGGCGCCAGAGGGCAAGGTGTGTAAAATGCGGAAGTCATTGTATGGGCTAAAACAATCGCCTAGATACTGGTACCAACTGATGGACAGCTTCATGGCACAACTCGGCTTCAAGTGCTGTGAGGCAGATCACAGCGTGTACGTGCGGCGCGACAAACAGCTCCATGAGATTGTCACACTCTATGTGGACGACCTGATTTTGTGCTCGACGGATCTGCCGAGTCTACAGCGGCTAAAAGAGCACCTGAGCAGCAGATTCCAGGTGTCGGACATGGAGGAGCTGGAGTACTACCTCGGGGTGAGCACGTTTGAGCTGGGACAGGCCAAATACATGGCCGAGGTGCTGAGGTGGTACACCATGGAGGACTGCAAACCAGTTGGCAGTCTGGTCTCCACGACCTGTGAACGGAGTGCGGCAATGGTGCCGCAAACAAAAGAAGAGTGGGAGTACATGGCAGGGGTGCCCTACCAATCGGCGGTGGGCAGCCTCATGTACGCCATGGTGGCGACTCGACCGGAACTGGCCTACGCACTGGGCCAAGTGAGCAGGTACGTGGCCGATCCAGGGCCACTACACTAGCAAGCGGTCAAGCGCATCCTCCGCTACCTGCAGGCGACGTGCCATGCGCGCTTGAGGTTTGACGGCAAGGGGCGGGCGGACCCTTTGCGTCTGGTCTACTACACCAACGCAGACTACGCTGGCGATGTGGACAAGCGGAAGTCCACATCCAGCTACGTGTTCTTCGTCGCTGGTCTAGCGGTCTCGTGGTGCAGCAGAAAGCAAGACTGTATCACCACCTCCACAATGGAAGCAGAGTACATCGCGCTGGCCGAGGCGGTCAAGGAGGCGGTGTGGCTCTGCAAGTTGCTCGGGGAGCTGGACGTGCCACAGCAGGAGTCTTTGGTGGTGCAAGAGGACAACACCGCCTCAATGTCACTGACCAACAACCCGACGCAGCACAGGAGGACAAAGCACATTGACGTGCGTTATCACTACGCACGGGACATGGTTGACAAGGGACAGGTGGTGCTGCAACACTACACACGCACAACATGCTTGCGGATTGCTTGACCAAAGCGCAACCCGTTGACCGGCAAGCATTGAGCGTGGCCGGACTTGGGATGCCCAGCTATGATGGGCTGGAGGGTGCAGTGGAAGATGAGTGAGAGCAAGCAAGAGCACCGGGCATGGCAGGTGCAAGGGGGAGAATGTTGAAGATTGCCCCTCTGCATGCCCAAGTGCAGCGCTGGGAGGCGCCGACGAGCCTCCAGAGAGAGGAAATTCCTCGTCGAAGGATCTGGTGACTTGATGATTACTCGGATCCTAAAATGGAGGATTGCCCTTAAAAGTGGACAAGTTGCGGAATCCGGTGGAAGTTGTTTCACCGGAATTGGACTAGTAACGAGGGAGATATGGGCTTCCAAAGTTGGGGTGTGCGCTGCGGTTCTGGGAGCCAGCCGCGGTTCGACTTCCGGTGAATAATTGACCGAAACGAGTAACAAAATGCCATCTGGGGATTTTGCTCCGGAAGATCTGCCGAGGTGTCCGGTGGATGATCCGCCGGATTTCAGGAGTGCAGTTTGTTACTGAGGGACTTAGCCAAAATCCTGCCTCTGAGTCCAAAACTCATGAGTACAGTTTGTTACTCGGAGACTTTATCAAAGAGAGACTGAAGGTCCGCGAACAGGTTTCGACCCACATCGATCCCCATCACCGAACTCGATGATTAACTCGTCAAAATAGGCCCCAAAGGCAAGAGGGGTGCCGCCACTATGCGTAGGGATATCTGCACCTCTGGAATGGCATTTTGATGGGTCCTTGATGTGTGAGGGTGCCTCGGCGGGCAACGTGGTGCGCGCCGCCGACTGAGCGGCTGATTTGGGATGCTGCGCTTTGGCTGATGTAGCGAGAGCTACGGTGATTTGAATTGCGCACGGTTTGGTGCGTTGGAGAGCTCATGACTAGTCCTACAAATGTTAAGATCATTTCCATGTTAAAAAACTGATGCAAAGTCGCGTTCTTCCCTTTGCAAATGTGATTGTCTCACATTTTTCTTCAACTGCCAGAAACATAGCGTGGGGCGACCAGAAAGGTCACGCTTAGACTCAGAACCATCCGTACAAAACATAGCCGTGAGCTCAGTAGACCCGCCGGGCCACGTTGGAACCGCACTCCGGTTTCTGACAGTTTTTTCTTATATGGAACCATAGACTCCACTCCTAAAAGAGGTCCAGTGTGTGGGGGTAGTGTATGAGGGCAGTGAGCTGTTTCTATCTAAAAATACACAGGTCATACACGAAGAGTTTGATTTTCTCTCATCTTAAACATTGGACCCCCACTCCTAGAGGAGGGTCCAGTGCGTGGGCCTAGTGTTTGATGACAGTGTGCTTGTTCTCCATACAAAAATACATTGATCACATACTCAGTCCGTGATTTTTTTTTACATGAAACCTTTGAACCCCACTTCCATGGGTGGGGGTCTAGTGTGTGGGACTAGTGCATGAGGGCAGCGCGTGCGTTTCCTTGGTAAAAACACACTGATCACACACTCAGCTCGTGATTTCATCTTCTGTGGAAAAATGGATCACCAACCATATGGGGGAGTCCGGTGCGTGGGGGTAGTGCTTGAGGGCAGTGCACTCGTTGTCCATACAGAGTTACACTGATTAGGCACTCAGTGTGTGATCCTGTCTCATATGGAATTTCGGATCCTACTCTTCTCGGGGGGTCCAATGTGTGGAGCTAGTGTATGAGAACAATGCGCTTGATCTCCATACACTAATCACGCACTTAGTGAGTGATTTTATCTTATGTGGAACCTTTGACCCCACTGGTATGGAGGGTTTCAGTGTGTGGGCGTAGTTCATGAGGGCAGTGCGCTCATCTCCTTTATGAATACACACTAGTCAGACACTAGATGTGTGATTTTTCTTCTTATGGAACTTTACACTTCCACTCCTAGAGGGGGTTCTTGTGCATGGGGTTAGTGTCTGAGGACAGTGCGCTTGTTCTTCATGTAGAAATGTACTACCCACGCACTCAGCGCATGATGTTTTCTTCTATGAGACCTTTTACCCCCACCTCCATGAGAGGGTCCAGTGCATGGGGCTTGTGCATGAGTGCAGTGCGCTCGTTTCCCACCTAAAAATACATTGATCATGCACTCGGTGCGTGATTTTGTCTTTTATGGAACATTGGATCCCTACTCCTATGGGTAGGTCCAGTGTGTGGGTGCAGTGTATGAGGGAAGTGTAATCATTTCCCACATAGCAATAGAGTGATCAGGCACTCAGTGCATGATTTTATCTCATGTAGGTCATTTGACCCCCACTCCTCTACAGGGGGAGGGGGGTCCAGTGTGTGAAGCTAGTGTATGAGGAAAGTGTGCTCGTTCTCCATACAAAGATACATTGATCATGCACTCAGTGCGTAATCTTTTCTTGTATGAGTTCCTTGAACCCCAATCCTATACAAGGGCTTGATCGTGTGGAACTAGTGCACGAGGAAAGTGAGCTCGTTTCCCATATGAAAATGCACTGATCACGCACTCGGTGCGTGATTTTGTGCTACGTGGAATTATGGACCTACATTCTTCACAAGGGATGCACTTCGTGGGAATAGAATGCAACGGCAATGTCCACCCCTCCTCCACATAAGTTTACACTTTATAAAGTTCTTAGTATGTACAAACACCATAACAGTACACTTCACTTTCAGTGCGCTTGCTCAGTGCAAGCACACCAAAAGAGCACACTGGAAATATGGTGTGTTGATTGAACACCATTGGGCCTATACACAGTTTTCCACGGAGTCAATGTCCGAAGATGTCTTCAATCACGTACTACGTATCCCTGTCTACTTGTATAAGAGGTGGGGGTAAGATGTTTCTACTATAGAAGTCCATTCTAAGGTCCCGACAGTGCATAAGTTCGTTGATGTGGGAGACAGGGTGGATCGCCATGCTGTGGGACAGGCAAATTTGGACGACAACAGGAATACGCATTGAATTGATCCCAAACGATCCCAACCATTGGGTTTTGAGCTTTGAAAAGTATTATCCTCATAATTTCCATGTTCACCAATCTGAGGAGGATGCAATCACCAGAACTGAACGCATCATCGCTGCGAAACCGCTCTGCTGTTTGCTTCATAGCTTTGTGAGTCTTCACGAGAGTCTGCCGTGTTTCCTCTGAAATGCATGAAAAGTTCCTGTGGTGGGTGTCAACCTCAGGGATGTTGCTCTGACTTTGTAGTCCAGCCGGTGGGGGGGGAAGATTTTCGTAAACCACCTCGAAGGGGATTGTACTGGTTGCTGGAAAAGTGGTGGAGTTGTATGCGAGTTCAACAGTCGAGAGCTTGGCTGCCCAATTGGCTCCGTGTGGCTTGCATAACAAGCAGAGAAGCTGTTCGGGGGTCTGATTGGTCTACTCTGTTTTTTCCTCAGTTTGAGGATGGAATGCCGTCGATGGGTGGGTTAGACTGCTGTAATGCGTCAACACTTTGTGGCAAAAAAGGCTAGTGAAGCGGCTGACTCTGTTGCTAATAAAGGTACGTGGCATGTCGTGTAGCCGTACGATCTGATTGAAGAACAGCCACTCTATTCCTTCTATGAGTGTAATTTCTTTTCCCTATTTCCCCATGTACTTGCCTTTTCATTCTCCAAAGGAGTGCCCCAGCGGTGCATCTTGCCGTGGATGTACACTCTGCTACCCCAATACTCCCCTCAACCCTACAGCTCCTGAATCATCTGCAGCCCACTCCAGTATGAACGTTGCATTCCATGGATTCCAGTGCACAGCCTTTTCTGTGCCCTATATTATTTTGCATTTTCCTTGTCGCTATTCCAGCCAATGCTCTCGTGAAACATTCATATGTGGGTGTGTGCTCCGATATCCCAGAACCCCCTCAACCCCACCCCTCTAGAATTCTCTCGCATCTGGTCACGTATTGGAATTGTGCTTCGTAGACTGTGTTGAATAGTGTTTTGTCTTCTCTATGTCCCCTTGCAAAGATCTTGTTGTTGTCCCGAATGGTGTGTCCATGATGCATGTGA
The DNA here is from genome assembly GCA_023375785.1 of Penium margaritaceum. NCBI lineage: Eukaryota > Viridiplantae > Streptophyta > Zygnematophyceae > Desmidiales > Peniaceae > Penium > Penium margaritaceum. Next base: position 127,005 of record SZWC01001260.1, on the reverse strand, counting down.
ACATGGTATGTGCGTCGCTGCCTTATCACCCCCCTCACCCTCCCTGCTCCAGAATTCTTACGTTGTCCACTCTAGTATTAGAATCACGTGTCATCCATCAAACCTCATAAGATTCTTCATACCCTATATCCCGGCGTGTTAGAGTTATCGTTATCCCAAGCAGCGAGCTCATGAAGCATCCGACTTTGGATGTGCGTACCACTATTCCACCATCCCCCTTACTGTCACCACTAAAAAAGTCTATTTGGTCCAATCTGGTAGCATTTTCTGTTTCCAACATCCAGGTACAATCACTTCACCCATATCCTATGCAGTGTTTTGAAACATCTGGTCAAGGGTGCTCTCACCGCTGTCCCACCTCCTCCTTTAACCCGACAACTCCAGAATTCTCTACACTCTGCTGCAGTATGGAAATTGTGTGGTGTGAATCACTCCACAGAAGATTTTCCTTGCCCAATGATTCATTTTAATACCCAACCACCCTCTCATTTCCACCACTCCAAAAGTCTCCATGGTCCACTATGGTATAGGAACCGTGTGCCATGAATGTTTCTTGCAGCGATTTTCATGCCCTACATCTCGGTACTCTTTCCTCCTTGCTATTTGGAGTGATGATCCCATGATGTATCCGACCCCCTCACACTCAGCGCTTTATGATTCTGTATGGTTGACTCTAGTGTCAGAATGTCATGTCATAGATTACACAAAGTAGCATTATCCTTGCCTTCGTCCCGGTGTGTTTCCATTGTTGTTATCCAAAGAGGTGCCTTTGTGACGCACTGGACGATGGGTATGCACGGTCTGCATCACCACCTCTCTCACCCCTACCCCTCTAGAATTCATTGGGGTCTACTCTGGCATGATAATTGTATGCCAACAATTACGTTGTGTAAAGTTTTCTGTGCCCTATGTCTTGATTCATTCTCCTTTCTGTTCTTCTTCACGGTGCCTCCATGATGCATCGGGGCTTGGGTGTCCACACCGCTACTCCACGACTCCCTGCACCTCACCTCTCCTGAATTCTCTGTGGTCCACTTTGGTTTTAGAATGACATGTCCTGGATTTTGCCGTCTAGCATTCTTCTTTTAGGCACAAGATGTGTATACCCAGTTTTTGAAACTATGTAACCCATCTCCCCATCGTCAAACAAAAGATACTCCGGATACCCATCCGACACAGCTACCGCTTGAGCAGTAAATGAAAAAAAGGGCATGTTGAGGCAACATGTCATGCGTTGACGACACATGACGTGCGGCCTCATCTACAACTATCACACTCCTCAAAATGGCTCAGTCTGTGATAGTTTTGGTTTGTGGGGAGTTTGAAAATCCCCAGCTTGGGGGGGTCGTCCTAGCACCGTCTCACCCTCAGCGCCTCATGTTGCATCCTCCTCTGCGTCTCAGCCATTCTTTGTGTCGTCGTCGTCATCTGCCATTCCATCGCATCATGGGCCAGCCAGTTCTCCACCCCAAGCAACGTCATTGTTGTCGGCTGACACTCCCTTATCCTCTTTGTCTATCCTCTCATCCTCTCCGGTGGCCTCTCCTGAGTCCCAGCCCGTCTCCTCTTCTACCCCTCCACCTGTGCCTCTCTCATCCCCAGTCATCGTCACACCCGTGACCTCCACACTGCCTCCACCGGCCGCACTGGTCTCCTCCTTTGTTTGTGGAGGGCGGCTCCGTGCACTCTCTGCACGTCCTTACACTAGTGGTTCCTCTTGCACTGGCACCTCTCACCCTTACACTAGTGCCTCAGCCTTCCACCCTCAATGCCGTCTGGCTGGTCACTAGGGGTGTGCATCCTAACACTGGCCTTAGGTACGCGCTCATTGCAGATCAGTTCTAGTGTGCTATTGAGGCATCTGTGGCAGGCTGTGTTGCTGAGTGTCACGGCACCGCCAAAGCAGTCAAACTACCAGCGGAGCCCAACACGGTACGTCAGTCACGTGAGTCCCTTGATGCCCAACTGTGGGAGTTAGCCATGCGTGAGGAGCTTGATGCTTTGGATGAGCATACCGTCTATGAGCTTGTAGATCTTCCACCTGGGTACATTGCTGTTTCTTCACATTGGGTCTTCCGATGGAAGCAAAAGCCTGATGGCACAGTCGATCGCTACAAGGGTCGTCTTACTGCCAAGGGGTCCTTTCAGATTCCTTGTGCCGAATTTGACAAGACATTTGCTCCTGTGGGACGGTACACAACAGCAAGGACGCTCCTCATCCTGGTCACTCACTACGTCTGGGCATTGGAGCAAATGGACGTGAACAATGTGTTTTTGCATGGATGTCTAGAAGATGAGATCTACATGGTGTAGACGTCTAGATTCACCAATGGCACTGAGAAGGTGTGGCGACTACGAAAGGCTCTTTATGGCCTGAAGCAGTCCCCACGCTGCTGGAACTAGGAGGATACCTCCAACCTCAAGAAGGGGTGGCACCACAGTAGTACAGTTGACCGTGCGCTCTTTGTGAGCTAGTTGGTACCCTTCATTGTGATCCTGGTGTACGTCGATGACCTAGTGATTGCGTCACTCACTGCCTCTGCAATGAATTCAGTGAAGGTACTATTACAGACTGCATAAAAAATGAAGGACTTGGCTCCCTCTCAGGTCTTCTTGGGGATGGAGCTCAAGCACAACCACCAGCAGCGTACTCTTTGTGTCCATCAGGCGGCTTATGTGCATAATCTTGGGGAGAGATTTGCATCCCTTTTTTACTATATGCCGACTGCGTTGACGCCGATGACCCATGCAGGTCAGGGGTTGCTCAAGACACTGGATGTGTCCAGATAGGGGGAGCCGGTGGATGTCACCGAGTACCTTCGTGTTATTGGCTTCCTCATGTTTCTTACCACAATTACAAGGGTGGACGTGGCCTTTGCGGTGAGCATTTTGACGCAGTTTTGCCAGTTTCCATGGTTGTGTCACCTAGAGGCCGCAGTACGCGTCATACGCTATGCGCTCTCCACAACACCAGTTGAGCTTTTCCACAAGACACAACCCTCTGTTGTTGTTGATAAACATACTGACAATGACTAGGCTCATGATGTTGATTCCCACAACCACACGGGGTACATCTTTCTTGTCAAGAGGACTGTAGTGTTGAAAAGTTGCCCCTTCGTATGCCTAAGTGCGATGCCGGTAGGCGCCGACAAGCCACCCGAGAGAGAAAAATCCTCAAAGTTATGTCTACCAGCTTGATGATTGCTTGCATCCTTAGAGAAAGGACTGCCCCTAAATCCTGTTGAATTTGTTTCACCGGAATCCGAAAAGCAACGAAAGAGATATGAGCTTCCAAAGTTGGGATGTGCACGGCGGCTCTGGGAGCCGGCCGCAACTCGACTTCGAGTGAATAATCGACCGGACCGATTAACAAGAACTCCACTTGGAGATTTTTCTCCGGAAGGTCTGCCGAGGCGTCTGGTGGATAATCCACCGGATCTTGTTGTGCAGTTTGTTACTGAGGAACTTTGCCAAAATCCTGGCTCAACGTCCGAAACTCAAAAGTACGTTTTGTTACTTTGGGACTTAGTCAAAATCTTGACTTCAAGTCCATGGACATGTTTGAAACCTTGTCACACCCCATCAACAAAATCGGCCCAAAAGTCAGAAGGTTTTGTAAAAACAGTGCAGGGGACCCATCCATCACGTGCACTGGGATCTACAACTCAGGAAAGGCTCTTCGCACGTGAAGGAAGGCGCCACGGCGTGTGGCAGCGTCAGGCTTTTGTTGTGGGTGAGACGTGCGCTTTGGCAAGGAGAGCTCATTACCAGCCTTGTAAATGTTTTGATCACGTCCATGTACAAACCTAATGCAAAATCACATTTTTCCCTTTGCAAAACTGACTTTCTTTGAATGCCTACTTACATAGCATGAGGCAACCAGAAATCTCACGATCAGTCTCAGATTTGCCGAAAATGAAGGACATGAACACTAGGGAAGATCACACCAATGTTTGGACCACACCAAGCGGATTCCCTCACGGGGAGTTATGGGCTCATGGATCTAATCATCTCCAATGTTAACATCTTCTGCAGCGCATGGAATCCTCATCTTGGGCATCGCTGTGAATTCCTGAGACCCCGTCGGAGTAGAAGGTGTGCAAATGGCACAAAAGGAGGCACAGCCCATTCAAAAGTATGCGGGCGGCCCAGACTTTGGACTATGGAGATGAACGTTTGAGCTTCTCCTAGCGCATAAGGGGCTGCTGAATGTCATGTTGGGAAAGGAGGTGCTCGTAGAGGCAACTCCTGCGGGCGCAGAGAATCTGGCCTTGAAAAAGAATAACATGGAGGAGCTCATGCTCCTCGTGTCCGGGACAGCCGAGTCATAGTGGTGCTACTTCCAAGGCTGCAAACTGGCAGCCAAAGTTTGGCAAAAACGTTTTGCCATCCACGAATTCAGGTCGCTCGCAAACAAAATCTTTGCGATGAAGCCACTCCTTATGGTGAAAATCAAGGAAGGAGATGATATCATCTCCACCATGAAGCAGATTGAGACAATCGCCTTACAATGCAACAAAGTGGGGTTGAAGATCAACATGCTCCTACAGGCGATGGCCCTCCTCATGTCCCTACCTGACAGTTGGGAGCTGCTCATCACCATCTTCTGAGGATGGTCAGAGGACAAGCTCGCCTATGGCACGGTCGCAGAGTACATCCGCAACGAGGTGCAACGCCGGAGCTGCGGGGAGACCTCGACCTCCTCATCGGCCCTTGTCACCAAAACACGTGGTGGTGGAAGCAAGGGCAGATGAAGTTGCAAAACATCCAGCAACAAAGAGGGCGCCAAGAAAGGTGCGTGCCGCATCTGCGACAAGGAGGGCCATTGTGCCTGTGAGTGCCTGGAGGAGGCAAAAACCGGCTGCCAAAATACCAAAGGGAGGTCGCTCCTCAACGGCAAAAAGAACCACTTCCTCAAGAAGGGCAACAAGCGGTGCTTGGATTTTGGGGCCTAGGAGAGCATCCAGATCAAGAAGGTGGGGTTCGTCACCTACGATAAGTCTTCCGAAGCAATGGTGGTCACAAACGACAAATTCAAGCCGGCGGCCGGCCAAGGCTACGTGGAGGTAGAAGAACCGCCCATGGTGGGCGGTTAGAAGGATCTATGTACAATTTGTGATGTGCAGTACATCCCTGGCCTAGCTGACATCCTGAATGTCAGCCGCTTGACGTATGAAGGGTATGAGGTGCTCTTCCGCAGGAAAGGCGCAATGGTGCACATTGACGGTCACGGCAAGGTCGTGTTGGAGGTGAAGCGCGAGGGTGGTCTTTACATTGTGGAGACCAAGGTGATCCCCGTAGCATTGGTCGCAGGAGACTCACAGGGGCGCGTCGTCAACATGGCCAAGGAAGGAAGCGCTGATCCGGAGCTCTGGCACCAACGATTGGGGAACTTCTTGCCCGCAACCTGTTAAGGAGATGGCAAAGGGCAACATGGTGCGTGGCCTCATTATCTATGGTGCAGCAGACGCAAGACGAGATGCAGTGGTACACAGAAGGTGGCCGTCTTACATTTTGGGCAAGGCGCAACGCAAGCTGTTCAACAAGAACATGGCTCACGCAAAGGTCTTGCTGGAGGTCATGCACAAAAACGTGTGCGTACCATTTTAAACGCCATCACACAGCGGCTTGAGATACTTTGTCACCTTCATTGATGAGTTCAACAGGATGCTCTTTGTGTACTTCATGAAGTGGAAAGGTGAGGTCCTTGACCGACTGAAGGAGTATGTTGGAGCAGTGGAGAGGGAAACTGGCCGGAAGGTTAGAGAGGTATGGAGCCACAACGGCGAAGAATACGTGGGCTACAGCGGGTGGATGGAGCAGCGTGTTGGCTCTAGTGGGTGTGGAGGCACCCTCAAGGATGCCTAGCTCTCAGTGGTTCACGCTACCAAGGTTTGGGACAGCCAATGGACATCAATGGTGAAGAGTGTGGAGCACAAGGATCACGGATGTGAGTGGGCAGAACACGTCGCATTCAGTAGATCTGAATCGAAACACGTTTTTGTTAGTTAGCATAGTGAGATTACATCAGATCATTATAGCCTGTGATCTAAGCTTTCCAACGCATCCAAACACGCCCAAAACGGAGCAGTAGAGCCCCTGCTACGGCCGTCGAAGTAACCCTTGGTGGAGCCGCCCACCTGGCCTTGCACTCTAGGCAACGGGATGCACTTCGACGATGACCCGTCGAAGCGCCTTTCCTCGCCCAGAAGTCAAGGAGAAGTTCATCCTGGTCAAGGAGGTCCTTATGGTCACCTCATTCATGCCCCTGGTGCATTTGGAGGCCATTAGGAATGAACTCGGATCCCTGGCGGTGGAATATCCCGCCACCCATGGCGGGTACCAGATTCCACCCACCCAACACCC
>SZWC01001260.1:105013-120517 GCA_023375785.1 Penium margaritaceum | reverse complement strand
AAGTAACCCTTGGTGGAGCCGCCCACCTGGCCTTGCACTCTAGGCAACGGGATGCACTTCGACGATGACCCGTCGAAGCGCCTTTCCTCGCCCAGAAGTCAAGGAGAAGTTCATCCTGGTCAAGGAGGTCCTTATGGTCACCTCATTCATGCCCCTGGTGCATTTGGAGGCCATTAGGAATGAACTCGGATCCCTGGCAGTGGAATATCCCGCCACCCATGGCGGGTACCAGATTCCACCCACCCAACACCCTTTTTTCGGGTTAGGCTAGCTTTCTGAACACTCACTCAAATCGAGCGATTCAAAGCTCGATCTTGCATGGAAAAAATCCAAACAATCCAAATCTATAGTCAGATCAGATGTTCGACCACTCCTTAGTGGTCGAACCAGGGAGTACGATCAACGGCACTCATGGCAAGGGGCACACCATGTCAACAATCTCCCCCTTGCACCGCAGCCTTGATGCCCTGTCCTTCGAACCTGTAGCATTTTAAACTTCACAGCGCAGACCGAGCTCCATGCAACTTGCGTTGTGCCTGTTATTGGGCTGTGTCTTGCTCATGGCATCGGCGAGCATGCGCTTAGTGCCACAATGCACAATAGCCGCATCTCCCTTTGCCACCAAGTCTCGCGCGTAGTGATGACGGATCTCGATGTGCTTGGTTCTCCTGTGCAGCACTGGGTTCTGGGTGAGGCTGATGGCACTCATGTTGTCAACGTTGAGTACCGTCGGCTTCCTTTGCGGCACGCCAGTCTCTTTTAGCAGCCGCCGTAGCCACACCGCCTCCTTTGCAGCTTCCGCGAGTGCAATGTACTCCGCTTCGGTGCTGGACAGTGCAACACAGTCCTGCTTCCTGCTTGCCCATGAAACTGCTGCACCACCAAGCACAAACACGTACCCCAAGGTTGATTTTCTGTCATCCACATCACCAGCCTAGTTAGCATCCAAGTAGCCGACCAACTCGAGGGAGACGTCACGTGCTCCCCCTCCAAACACGAGCCGTGACTGTTTTTTCACCTTGAGATAGCGGAGGATCCGCTTCAACGCTTGCCAATGCAGCGGCCCGGGGTCAGCGACATAGCGGCTCACTTGGCCCTCCGCAAAGGCCAGGTCGGGCCGCGTCGCCACCATGGCGTACATGATGCTCCCCATCGCGGACTGGTATGGCACACCTGCCATCTCCTCCTTCTCCTCATCCGTGCTCGGCCCCATGCTCGAGCTCAGCTCACATGTGGTGGTCATGGATGTGCCGATGGGGTTGCACTCCTCCATGTTGTAGCGGCTGAGCACCTCTTGCACATAATTTGCCTTTCCCATCTCAAGCGTGTGTGCTTTGCGGTCCTTCTTGATGGCGACGCCGAGGTAGTACTCGAGCTCGCCCATGTCGGTCATTTTGAACCGACCGCCCAGCTGCCGCTTCAGGTTTACCAACTCCTCCATGTCTTGGGCTTGCTCTAGTTGTATTTGGCTTGCTCCAGTTCTCTTACGCTTGCTCCAATTGTCTTGGGCTTGCCCCAGTTATCTTGGGCTTGCTTTAGTTGTCTTGGGCTTGCTCCAGTTGTCTTGGCCTTGCTCCAATTATCTTCGTCTTGCTCCAGCTGTCTTTGCATTGCTATAGTTGTCTTGCCTTGCTCCAGTTGTCTTGGACTTGCGCTAGTTGTGTCTTGGCCTAGATCTAGTTGTATTGGGCCTCCTCAAGTTGTTTTGGGCTTGTTCCAGTTCTGTTGGCTTTTATCCAGTTGTCTTCGCCTTGCTCCAGTTGTTTTTGGCTTACTGTCAAGCAAACTTCCACCGCAGCTCCGCGGGAAAGATTCATCCGCGGAGAGAGGCATGGGGCAGGCTTGGATCCGCGCACAGGACGCTAGCTCCCGCGGACGCGGTTGAGCGAGGGGTGGCGCGGAGTCCAGGGGCGGTGAGGACCAGGGGGTCTATAGGAGAGCCGCCGCAGGTTAGCACAACCACCTGCGGCGATTCCACCAGCTCAAGTGCTCGCGATGGAAAGAGAAAGAGGCGGGAAGCGGTGGCGGGAAATCCGCGGTGCAAGGAGAACAAGGACAAGCCGTAGCAAGATCCGCAATCACCGACAGGGTGCAGATAGGTCAGCGGAAGGGCCGAGCCATCAAGGGAAGAACATCCAATCAGAATGAGTAATCTTGCATCAATCACGGAGCAGCACCTGGAGACGCACCGCGAAAGACGAAGATTCAAGGAAGAACACGAAGAACCGCGTGCACAAGCCGCGGATGAAGAAAGTCAGTAGAGGATGTACTATATGTGTGTATGGGTGGATGGCTGAGGACAAGACCCGCGGTGCGTAGCCGCACCGCGTGGAGTCCAAGTAAGGAGAAAGAGGGTAGTATGAGAGGGATGAGACCGACGGCAGGTAGATACGCTGTGCGGAGTCCCAAGTAGAAAAGGGCCTCAGTAGCAGTAGCACAAGTGCAACTCAGTCTTGCATACTCCTCCGTGTACTCTGCAAGATTCATCTAAAGACATTTAACCGCTCCCGTTGCTCGCCATCCCATTGTCTCCGTGCCTTCTGTAATCCTGGGACCGTTCTCCACGGGCTGTGGAGGTTGTGTACGTGAAGAACCGAAAGTCCGAGTGAAGTGAACTGCCGGCGGAGCCTTCGCTTGCACACGTCTGCGGAACAAAAGGTTTCGCGGAGAGGAGCTGGAAGCCACGCGGTGGCGGCTCCCGTGTGGCAAGGAGTGGACCGCGGAGTGTCATTCATCAGTGAGGTTTGTGCACAAAGATTCAGGCCTTCCGTTCGCAGAATTGCCAATAACTAGAGGTTGGGGTCCCATGATTCCGCTACGTGTCTTAGTAGAACCGTGACAGCAGTGAGAAGCGTGGGATCCGCGGACAGCGCGGAATTGTGTCTGCGCGGAGATAATCAGGGGCGCGGCAAAATTGGGGGTATCAGTGTCATGGTGCGGTGAGCGTGGATAGTTCCTTGCTCTTTGCTTAGCGGAACTGCACGTGACCTTCTGATCAGTGATTGATGTCGGCAGCAAGCTTTGTGTATCAAGATTGCAGGAGACGGCAGCAGCAGTCATCTGTGCGGTGCTTCTTGCCGCGCCGAGCCACCAGCTACGAGGACACCTGGAGCTCCTCGCCGGTGCTGTCCCGCACCCCGATCAGCTCCTCGCCAGGCGCGGACCCACAGGTCCAACATCGACGGGTGAACGAGTGGCTGGATCAGCTGCACTGGCGACACATCATGGACGTTCTGGGCAACCGCATGGAGGTGGAGACCGTCTCCGACCATGGCAGCCGCGGACCCAGCCATTCCCAGCACGAACCGGAGGAGCAGGAAGCTGCGGCTGCGGCGCCACCGTGGTTTTCCGACCCCTAACCATCGTCAGAGCAACACTCCGATGGTGGCGGAATCGAAGTCTATCACGGATTGGTCTACCAGCGCCGTGGAGGGCAGCAGCCGGCGGCGACTGGCGGCATGGTGACACATCATGCATCCTTGACAACACGTCCGCAGATGTCATCACAGAACCCCAAGGAAGCAGAAACCACCAACAACCCAGCAGTAGATACTCAACGACCAGCGGCAGATTTGCAGCAGAAAGAATCACTGGCTCCCGCGCTTGGGATGCCTCTGGATTCCAATCCGCCGCGGCAGGTGGCAGAGACGGCTCCAGGAGATGCGGCAATGGGACCACCTGCAATGGGATCACAGCAGCAGCAGACGACCCCGCCAGCATTCCACCCGGGAGGCGAGCTGTTAGGAGTGCCGGGGCCCCCACAGACACCGGGATCCGCGCTGCTGTCGGTGAACCAGCCATCAGTGAATCAGCCCCCCGAGCCTGCGGGAGCGATGACGGTGGAACCCGCCACACCCTCTCAGCCGCCAATATACCTGCTGCAGCAGCCTTCGGGGATTGGCCAGGCAGGAGGGCTGGCGCAACCATATATGACCGGCCCAGCACTGCAGCAGAAGCCTCCGCAGCTGAGCATGAGTGCACCATTGATGGGGGCACGCCCACAAGCCATGCCAAGCGTACCACCACAGCAGCAGGCACACCCATCCCAGGAAGTGACCAGCGCGGTGCAAGCAAGAGCACTGCCGGCACCGGGATCACTCATCCAACAACCTTGGCAGCCCATGACGCAAGCTGGAATGTCGGTTCAGCCCCAGGTAGGGATGACGCAGGGAGCCCCAACGCAAGTGCCACCAGCAGGGACTCAACCATCAACCCTTCCGCAGCAGACGGTTGGGGGAGTGACACAGATGAGTGCCATGATCCCGCAGTCCGCTCCGCCTCTGTGGGCGACACAGCAACAGCAGTATGGGAGCATGATGCAAGGAGGGATGACACTCCCAACGATCGTGGCTGGCGCACCACAGCAGCCGCCAGTGGTTGCCCAGCAACAAATTTCCCATCACCAAATGATTGGGGCAGGGCCCGCAGGGGCACCGCCACCAATGCCTCATCCACCACCTACAATGCAGGGTCATCCGCAACTGTTGCCACAGCAGACATATGGAGTACAACACGCTGCGGGGACGGTCCAGCCCTATCCTGCGGCGGCGATTCTTGCCAATCAATCGCATTGGGTGCCCCAGATGATGCCATCAGTGCCTGGGATTCAGGCTCCGCCCCTTGGGACGGCATTCTTCTCCACACCCTACACCGCCACTGCGTCAGCACCTCCCTCCTGGTACATGCTTCCCCCTCCTATGCAGCCAGGTTTTCCCATGCCCGCGGGACAGCCCCAAATGCTAAACCCCCCAACGGGAATCCCGGTCCCTCCTGCAACCATTCCACCCCCACGTGCTGTGACTGCGTTGACGACTAACCGCAGCACTGTCTCGCAGCTGCAGGATATCCGCTCCAAACCCGCTAATATCCCACGGTTGGATTCCTTCAAGGGTGCCCCGGAGGAGGATCCCTGGGTCTGGCTCAAGCAAATTACCCTCTATGCTAGTATCGGCCGGATTCGGCCTGATCTCTGCCTTGCCACCACAGAACTTCATCTCCAAGGGGCTGCAGCCAATTGGTACAACGCGCGGGCACCTTTCCCTTCCTTTGAGGACTTTGGCAACGCCCTCATCGAGCGCTTCAAGCACTTGACAAAGGAGGAAGCACTGCGGAAGATTGAAAAGGAGGTCATGCATAAAGACGACGATATCCGCAGATTTCTGGACCAGTTTCTGACCTGGGCCTCGGTGGCCAAAAGTCCGCAAGGAGAGGGTCTGCCGCTATGGGTCCTGCTGCAAAACCTCATCCGCGCACTTCCCGATGAAATCAGTAGCCTCATGATCGCGGACCACTATCATTCCCTCCAGGATGCGGTGCGGGACGCCACATCCATTTTCACCAGACAGCGGTCCACTCGGCAATACCAGAGCGGGGAGACTCATGCCCCTTCCCCTTCTCACGCCTTGCCCCCGCAGCAGCAGAAGCCGCGAGCCTGCTACACGTGCCAGAGCTTGGAACACATTGCTCGGGATTGCCCGCGTAAGCGACAAGCTGCTCCGCGCTCCGACCCAGTCTCCCAGGATCCCATGGTCCAGCAGTGGCAGCAATACTATAACCAGACGTGGCCGAATCAGCAACAGCAGCATCAGCGGCAGCAGCAACAACAGCAACCGCCCCCGCCCTCTGCTGGACAGGATCAGGTGGCCCAGGGGACAGGCCAAGGTATCTTGCCAAACCCTCCGCCAAACCCCGCAGCCGGTGCCCGCAACGTAAAACTGGGCCTGCCGATGGCGGCGGACGAAACCACGGAGATGACACCCACACCTGAGGAAACGGAGCTCATCACCCGTGCCCGTCGACTCAAGATCCGCGGATGGGACCTGCAGGAGGCTGCCCAACTCCAAAGCGATCTGCGGCAACGGGCAGAAGTTGCAGAGACCCGACTACAGGAGGCCGTTACTGCCCGTTCCGTGCAACCCCCGGAAAAGAGACGAACTGCGGATCCCGCACCGGTGAAAGTCCCAGCCTCCGCCAATACCTCGTCGGTGCCCAACACTGCTCCTGCACCTGCAACAGAGTCCGCAGATCCGGTGGATAAACTCCTCACCACTCCCATCGCCTCCGTGAACTTCTTTGATTTTCTCCGACTGCATCCCGAGCTGGCTCCGCGGCTCAAAGAAGAATTCACCCAGGCCAACCACCGCCTCCAGACCGTTGGCATCTCCCTTACCTGCACCACTCCGCCGCACGGCACTCAGAATACCCGACGAGTTGTGGCGGAGGCGCTACCAGGACTGACCACGGAGGAGATGGATTGGGGCTGGGCACCACAACCTTTAGAACCACCTCGCCGCGATGACCGCCACTACGAAGTTGCCTGCTGCGTGATTTGGATCTGGGGACGCAAGTTCCTCGCTATCATCGACACGGGGGCAACCCACACCACCGTGGCGCTCCGCGTCCTGTGCCTCGTCGGATGGACAGACCACATCCTCCCGACGCGCCGACTGTTCAGCAACTCCGCGGGAGGGATGGATTATGGGGACGGAGAAGTCCGGGGCCTGCCCATGCAGGTGGGTTCCCTTCACAAACCTATGGACGTTCAAGTCACACAGGCTCGGACTTATGACGTCCTCCTGGGCATGGACTATCTCCTTCCGCGGCAAGGCAACCTCCTGTTCTCACTAGGGGTCATGCAACTCACCTCCGCCACCGGCACAAAGGAATACGCCCTCATCACTGTGGGGGATCAAGTAACGATGCCGGTAACCAGTGACTCACCATTTTCCCTCTCCGATGCGGCACAGGAAGATGCACGCCTGCGTTCCCACCGCAGCCAAGCGCCCGCGGAGGTCGCCCTTGACGCGGAACAGATCCCTGCTGAGGAATGGCGTGAACTCTCCGCGGACCACACGGAACCAGGAGTGCGTGCCAGCCTCTTGGGACTGTGGCAACAAGGCGAGCAGGCGTTCGGCCAAGGCCTCCCGATGGATAACGACGAGGACTTCTACCCCATCCGCGACCAACGGCCGTCTTCGCCTCCACGATGGGATCATATGCTGCACTCTTGCCTCTCACCCCACCAAAATCAGGACTTCCGGGAACTGCTGGACTCCTACGCCGACATCTTTGCTGGCACGGCAACAGACTTAGGGGCTGTCGATGCGTTCCATGTTATTACCACCAGCGCGGCCGCCGCGGTCAAACAGAAGGTCCGCCGAATCCTCCCTGACCAGGAGCAGATCATCAACGAAGGTCTCGCGGAGTTGAAGGCGCAGGGTGTGATAGTCCCCATTGTCAGCCCCTGGCGCGCCAACCTGGTCATTGTCGGCAAACCAGACGGCTCCAAACGCTTCTGTGTGGACTTCCGCGACCTCAACCGCGTGACAGAAGAAGATGCATACCCCATGCCGCTGATTGTCGACATCCAGGAACGTCAGCAAGGGCGCGGATGGTTCGCGAAACTCGACGTCAAGGCAGCCTTCCACGCCGTTCCTATGCACCCGGACTCCATTTTCAAGACGGCATTCGTCACTCCTGAGGGACTCTACGCATTCACCCGTATGCCCTTTGGTCTCCGCAATGCCAGTGCCACATTTCAGCGTGTCATGGACTCCACTCTCCGCGGCATCCCCAATGTGAGCTGCTACATCGACGACATCATGGTCGCGGCCCACAGTTTCGCGGATCTCTTCTCTTCCCTCTCCGCTGTCTTCTCGGCTCTCCACGCTGCCAATCTCAAGCTCAAAGCCGCTAAGTGTTCCATCGAAGCCGCGGAGATGGAATTTCTGGGGTTTGTCATGAGCTTCGAGGGTATCAAGACCGATCCCGCAATAATAGCGGCAGTACATGAGTGGCGCCAACCCACCACTGCGGGACAGGTCAAAATCTTTCTTGGCTTTGTCTCTTTCTACCGCAAGTTTGTCCGCGACCACGCCCGCATTATCCGCCCACTGCAGCAGCTGACCCATCAGGACACCCCATTTGAGTGGACGCCGAAGTGTGCCGCTGCCTGGGCGGAAATCAAGCATCGCTTGGTCATCACGCCCATGCTCGAGTTTCCTGATTTCAACCTTCCCTTCTCCATCACAACTGACTGGTCCCGCGACGGCCTCGGCGCCATACTGTCGCACTTGGTCCAGGAACCAGTCCAACAAGTGATTGTATACGCCAGTCGCGCCCTCACCGAGGGTGAGCGGAATTACCCACCAGTGAAGGGCGAGTGTTTGGCTGTGTTATGGGCACTGCAGCACTTCCGCGACTACATCAAGAACGGCAAGCCCTTCACGGTCCTGACTGATCACCAAGCGCTGCAATGGCTCCTCACTACACAGAACCATGAGGGCATCGTGGCCAAATGGGCTCCCCTCCTGCAGGGCTATAACTTAAAGATCAAGTACCAGCCCGCGCTTGCCAATCGACACGCTGATGCCCTCAGCCACCTCCCTCGAGAAGACTGGCCTCACTCCGCGGATCCGCGAAAAGATCCCTTGGACCCCTCCACAGCTGCTTCTCCACCAACCGACAATGAACCTCAGTGGGAGGGAGTCGCTCGAGAATTTACAGATGAGGAATCAGCGGCGACGTACCAACTCCTATCCGAGATAGAACCAGCCGAACCCCTCAGTGCCGCGGAGACTCTTCCAGCCCTCCATCCCACTGGGCACCAGCTGGCCCGCCGTTTCAACCCCACCATCCGCGGCTGGACGCTCGAAGAAATCGCGCCCCATCTCCCCCCCCGCTCTTCATTACCACGATCACGCCGAACTCCCTCTGCCGCGGCACCTGCGACCGCCCCTCCGACACTGCCTCCAACACCATCTGCCTCCCCTCTCCTTGATGCTCGCCATCCCCTTTCCCTGGTTGATTTCCTCCTCCACTTGCCTGCGTCTGCGGGGCGCCTCCAGAATCTTTTCTCCTCCGTGAATCCCTCTCTCTCTCTCCCACCGGCATCCGCCTCTCGTGCACCTTCCTCCAGGATACAGGTGTCCGCATGGTGACCCATAGCATCGCTACAGCACACTCCCACGTCCGAGAGGATGCCTGCCGCGCGCCATGCACGTAGGCTCCTGCACCGCTGATACCCGGCCCAGCGGCATCCACTGAAGTCCACGTGGCATGGTGCCACGTCTGGGTCTGTGGCCGCAAATTCGTCGCCATCGTGGACACCGGCGCCACCCATACCACCATTGTGTTGCGGATGGCTCGCGCATTATGACTGGACCACCTCATCACACCCACCCGGCTCCGCTTCTCC
Organism: Penium margaritaceum; assembly: GCA_023375785.1. Taxonomy (NCBI): domain Eukaryota; kingdom Viridiplantae; phylum Streptophyta; class Zygnematophyceae; order Desmidiales; family Peniaceae; genus Penium; species Penium margaritaceum. The sequence continues at coordinate 111,321 of SZWC01001260.1, read as the reverse complement.
ATATCCACCGGAGCCATCGATGCGCCCATCGGTCAAATCGTGGCCCTACTCATCCAAGTCGCCAATGTGCATGCACCGCATACTGTGCAGGTGTGCGATGTCCGCACATATGACATACTCCTCGCAGTCGACTGGCTCGCGCCGCGCCAAGCAGATACATTGCTCGGCGCTGGCATCCTCAGTCTCATTTCCGTCTCCGGCATTCGATCGTTTACCCCCCTCTTTTCCTCAGCTTGTCTGTCCCCTGATCCACTTCCCATGGTTCTCACGCCATCGACCTCTGGCACTCGGTTCACTCGCCGCGTCACATGGAGCTCGGGGGTCAATCGCGGAACTGCCTCTGCCATGGCTCGTCCGTCCAGCGCGGAGTCCGCGCATGCGAACCGGGGGGGTGGTGGCATTACGAGGCGACCTATCCGGCGGCAGACTGCAAACCGAGCCGAAACCGGAATGAGACACTCCGCACCACCTGTGACGGCAACCTCACCTGGGGCATGTCAGGCCCCCCGGGACCCTTCTGCGCCCCCGGCAGTAGCAGCAGCAACAACGTCACCTGAATCACCTCCAACTTTGGGCCATCCTGCATCACTTGGGGCATCTCCGGCTGCCTGGGACCCTTCCGCGCCACCTAGAACATCCCCGGCTCCTCAAATCCCCTCCGCGTCGCCAAGGACACCTGTGGCCCCACGGGGTCCCCCTGCACCCTCAACGACAGTAGCGGCAACCTCACCTGGAACAGCACCGAAGTCGGACCCTTTCGCACCCCCAACAACGGCAGGCCCAGGAGAAACTCCGGTCCCAGACCCCACCGCACCACCCACGGCAGCAACCCCAACAGCATCACCAGGAGCACCTCCGACGCAGGTCCCTCCCACATCACCGGCGCTAACCGCATCCGCAGGCGCACCACCGCCCCTTGGCCCCTTCGTGCCAACAGCGCATTCTTCCTCCCCACCGGCCTCGCGAGACAAGCCGGCGCACGGCACACCACACCCCGCACTCAGTGCAGGAACAATAATGGAAGGAGCGCGGACCTACCTGGAAGAGAGCTCCGGAGATAACGGAGATCAGCCCAAGGCAAATCAGCTACTGGACGTGGTCAGCAGTGTTATTATGCACCTGCAGGACGAGCTCCCGGAGGCAATCCGCGCGGACATGGGGGACTCCTTTTACAACAAGGCATGGCAGGTGGCTCTGAAAGGTGCGGCCAAGACTGCACTGGCACTGAACCAGCGCGGACGACAAGACCAACTGCTGGAAACAGCAGGTGCGGAGCGACTCATTTCGGCGCTCCGCAACATCCTCTATCTTCGGCCGAGCAGTGGAATGACAGGTGTGGCCGCATTTCTTGATAAAGAACAACCAGAAAGCGCGGTGAACACTGCCCGTGAATGGTGGCTCCTGGTCCGCAACGACGAGAACGCGGACCCCACCCGACGCTACGTGCATCTGCTTCAGGAACGCGCCAGGGTACTCACTCTCTACCATGCCCACCAGATGCCTGCGGGAACGATGGAGGCACCAGACCGGAAAACCGCGACAAAGGTCTGGAGGTGGGGATACCTGATCGGGCTGGTCACTGCCAGATGGGGAGCACAGTACACGGCGGTGGAACTTGCAAGCATCACAGATGCGGAGATGCGATACGAGAATTGGTATGCCGCCATCAGTGAATGCTGGCAGCTCACGTTGGATGGAGCTCCTCGGCAGCGGATAGTCGCCGCGGTATCACAGGGACTGTGGAAGACACTATCAGGAGTGGGCACACATCTAACGGAAGAGGCCGCAAACCACTGGGCCCGGGAAGCAGCTGGAGTGTGTCGGGAGGAGAAGAGCCGCATTCTTATGGAAATAGAGGAGGCTCAGGAATACCTCCGCGATTCTCCTCAGCTCGTGCAGACAAGGGGCAAGCTGCAGGCTATCTGGCAGCAGAGGGCGGAAGAAGACAAGCAAGAAGCAGAAGCAGCTGCAACACAGGTTGTCGCGGAGCTGGAGACACAACTGGAGGAGGCAAGAGTGGAGGCCGCGGTGGCAGAAACAGAAGATGCGGGGCGAGGTGTGGCGGAGGCAATGAGGCCAACGGCGGAACAAGAGACAGGAGAACAAGCAACGGAGCAACAGGGAACGGTACAAGCGGCAGGCGGAAGTCAAGGACAGGATGAGCGTGCGCAAGTGAGATCGGCTGGAGCCAGAAGGACAACATGGAAGGGCGTTCCCCGACCTGCCTTGTCAAAGGCTCTGCAGGATAAACAGGCCAGGCTTCAGAAGGTGGCCAAGCAAGCTGCGGCATCAGCAAGCGCTAGCAGACAGGCTGCCCCACACCAAGCGGCCTCAATCAGCGCCGCAGCCACCCCCAGGAAGGAGCCAACCGCGGAGACAAAAGCCCCCTCCGCGGACGTCACGCCGACATCCCGCCGACCAGGACAAGAAAAGCGAACCATCGAGGATAGCACGGTTGGTACACCCGCTGCCAAGCGCGGCAAGCAGCACCACCTCGCTCAGGACACACCGAAGAACATCGACCCAGCGCAGCTCGTGCAAGCCCAGCGGGACGCGGCACAAGCCATGGAGTTACTCATGGCAGTATTCCGCAATGTCCCAATGCCCGCTGGCTCGGTTCCAGCTCACTTGCAGCCCCTGCTGGGAGGCGCCGGCGCAGCAGCGCACCAAGAGAAAGGGGCAAAGGAAAGCACCGCGGTCCTTGAGACCAAGGAGAGGACCGCGGGGGTGGTGATCTCCGAGCTGAGTGAGTCACCAGAGCCGGACGAAGAACAGCCCATTGCAAAGGGGCCAGGTCTGTTGCGACTCCACGAGGCAGCGGCGGGACAAAAGCCAAGGGCAGAGACGGGCGAGGTCCGCGGAGCACGGGGTCGGCGGCATACGGCACTACCAGAGGTGGGGCTGCGTGGCCAGTGGAACGAAGGGGAACTACGTGCGGTGGGAATCCTGCGGCTCTTCCCAGCGCCGGACAGCTGGGACAGAGAGCCACCCGCGTATGATGAAGAGAATCAACGGCGCCTGCAGGAAATGAAGGCAAAACAGGATGCAAGGCGAGCCCAGGGGTTGCCAGCGCTACAGAAAGAGAAAAAGAGGAAGGCAAGGGAGGCTTTCGCGTAAAAGACAGGCAAGAAGGGACCCGTTGAAACACAAGATTGGCAGATCTGGCAGACCGCTCACATCTTGCTCCGCGCCACAACCAAGGAATAACAGAAAATGGAAGCGGACAAGGTATACAAAACCTTGGGCGCCCAGATGGGGGTGGAGTATGACCGGCGGAAGAAGGATGACCTCGCCCGCCTCTGTGAGCAGTATGCATGGGAGGGCGGTCGCCTCTGGCGGACCACGCCACATATCCTGTGGGTGCCTCTGCCCACCATGCAGAGAGCGGTGGTCGAGGCCTACCACCAACACCACCATTCCGGGGTGCAAGCACTGAAGGAGCGGTTATCCCCCATCCTGCATGTGCCAGATCTTCTGGCAATCATAAAAGAGGTGGTGCAACACTGCGCGCCATGTGAGCGACACCGAAAAGTTACGCCGCGGAACATGCTCCTATACTTGCCCTCTCCCATTGGCAAACCCTTGGATCGTATCATCATTGACTTCCATGGGCCACGCCCTCGCCGCGCTCAAGGGGAGCGGTACTGGATTGCAGCAGTGGATCACTTTACCAAGTTCATATGGGTCAAGGCCGTCCCCGACAAGTCCTCAGAACGGGCGGCCCGCTTCATCCGCGAGGAGATCTTCTACCGCTTCGGTGGTTGCCGCGTGGTGCACAGCGACAACGGCACAGAGTTTGCAGGGGCATTCCGCGAAGAACTCGCGGAGTGGGGCGTGCACCATGTGCACTCCGGACGGTACCGCCCCCAGTCTCAAGGACAAGTCGAGCGGTTGCACGAAGTCCTCGAACGGGCAGTGGCCACTGCGGAGGAGAGAGACTGGGGGGAAACCCTCAAGAAAACCGCCCACTTCCTCAACATCACCCCCAGCCGCGCCACATCATTCTCGCCCCACGTCCTCCTCTTTGGACAGCCTCTGCGCGCGGCTCTGGGCATGCCGCAACCACCACTGCAGATACCACTTGACCCGGAGCAGCAGCAGGATGGTCGATCAGAGGAGGAACGGGAGATGGCGAAAGACAAGGAGGTACAGGAGTGGTACCGAGCACGATACCAGAAAACATCTGCAGTGAGGGCAGAGGCTCGGCTCCGCGCCTCTGTCTCGGCCTGGCGCGGATGCGACGCTGCCAACCGACGCCTCAACCATGGGCCAATCAGGGAAGGGAACCTGGTCTACCTCCGCCCATTCCCAGGCGCGGGACGTGAAGCAGAGAAGGCACGCGAGGTGTACCGCGTGGCCGCCGTGGACGTGGGACACGTTTGGTTGGAAGGTCCGGATGGGTTCAGTAAGCGGAGCTACCCGGCCACCGAGTTCGTCCTGCTGCATCCGGCCTGGCAGACACACATACCAGGAACAGGTGGGGAGCTTCCCCCGCTTGAGCAACGCAAGGGCTCGAGGGGATGGCGGGCGGAGGAGGTGTTGGAGCGGTGTGAGGCTCAGGTGTTGGAGCAAGAGGAAGCATGGAGCCAGGAACCTGAGGAAGATGAACCAACGGACGGCTCCGATGTTCAGGAGGTATCCGCGGGGGAAGTGCAGGCGGGGCAGAGGCGACAAAGGGAGGAGCAAGGAGGCCGGCAGCAGCAGGAGCGCCCGGAACGACCGGAGCAGTCGGAATCACAACGAACGGGCAGCGGAGAGGAAACCCCTAGGACACCCGCTGCTACTCCGCGGAAAGGTGCACCCATGAGCCCCCGTGACCTGGCCAGCTACACAGGCCCCTGCACGGTGTGCGGGGAAAACTTGCCGGAGACATCCCTCTTGAAGGTCGTCTGCCGCGTCTGCGGCCAGCCAGCGCACCAGGGGCTGGCCAAGAGCTGCATTGGGCTAAACCGCACGTGTCTGAATTGCCTCAAGGAGGGTCAGGAGAAGGAAGCGGAGTAGAAGAAGAAAGGAGGTGACGGGGCCGGCCCAGGCCCAGGAGGAGAAGCACGCGGAAGGTGGGATCCGAAGGAAGAGGAGGAAGAGGAGGAGGAGCACGCAGGGAAGCGGCAAGGACCCCGCACGGTCTCGGGCACAACCATGCGGCGATGGCAGGAGGAGGGACGGGTGGCAGCAGCGGAACAGGCCAGGAAGGAGAAGGAAAGCAAAACATGCGCCCAATGTGGGCACCACTGGGGCAGGACGGTGCAGGACTGTGAAGGATGTCACCAGAAAATATGTGACAAGTGCCTGGAACAGCCGCGGAATGAAAAAAGGGTGCGCAGCGGACCGAAGAGGTGCAGGCGGTGTCACCGAGAGGCCAAACATCAGCAGGGAACACGGAAGCCACCGCAGGTAACCACGGAAGGGGAAGAACTGGACTCGGAGAATGAGGAAGACTCGCCCAGAGCAACCGCGGAGAGCTGCCCCACCTGTGTTAGGGCGGTCAGCAAGGATGAGCACTGCCGTCAATGCAACAGGCTGGCCCACCAAGGTTGCCTGGTTACAGGCAGCTCGGTTTGGGCGGGACAGTGCCACAAGTGTGTAGGGATTGCCGCCGTGGAGGAAGTGGCCGCACTATCCTATGATGAAGACACCTTGGCTCCAGTCTGCGGGGCATGCACGGAGGATTTAACAGAGTTCCGCAAGACGTGCGGAATGTGCAGGACAATGTGCCACCTGCGGTGTGGGGTGCATGGGAAGGAGGGCATTTGGACCTGCAGTGGCTGTCGCGGCAAGACACAGAAGATCAAGTGGAAGTTCTCCAACAAACAAACCTGCACCGGGGACAACTGCGGCGGACGGCTCGAAGGGATAGTCTATCGCTGCAAACACTGCGGAGGAATTGCACATGAGCACTGCACCGCGGAGGTGGGGCGGAGCAACGAGGGAAAAAGGGTTTACCGGTGCTCAAGCTGCAAAAAATACGGGTGCGCACCACACTGCTCCTCATGCAAGAAGCTGGTCACCGCGCCCACGATGGAAGCACGGTGCGAAGGGTGCAGACTCTTCGTCCACGATGAGCATGCGGAAAGGCTCCAGAGGAAGGGAGAAACCGTGGAGAAGTACTGCAGGCCATGCCAGGAACAGAACCGTCCCAGGCCCCGCAAACACTTCAAGCGGATAACTCGCTAAGAGACTCTGGGACAGAGTCTTACGGAAAAGGGGGGTTGGGGGCATCAGTGTCAAGCAAACTTCCACCGCAGCTCCGCGGGAAAGATTCATCCGCGGAGAGAGGCATGGGGCAGGCTTGGATCCGCGCACAGGAC
>SZWC01001260.1:41245-97978 GCA_023375785.1 Penium margaritaceum | reverse complement strand
GCTTTCACACTGTGAAGATGGATGAGTCCGGATCCATGATTGACTACATCAACATGGTGAAGTCTCTCTCTGACCAGCTTGCTGCGATTGAGGACCCTGTCAAGGAGCGTGTGCTCATGCTAACCATCCTTTCTGGTCTTCCTAGCAGCTACACTCCTCTCATTGTTGCCCTGGACCAGCGTGGCGACAAGCTCTCCCTCGATGATGTGGAGGAGAGCCTGCTATTTGAGGAGGAGCGGCGCAAGGGAGAAGAGGGCGGAAGCGGACTGGACGTCGCTCTCATCACCAACTTTGGTCATGGGGGCGGTGCTACACCAACCAGGAGCAACGGCGGAGGAGGAAAGAAGAAGGGGAACTGCCACTACTGCAAGAAGCCGGGCCATTGGGCGCGCGAATGCCGGAAGAAGAAGGCGGACCTTGCGGCTGGAGTGGGAGCAGGAAAACAGTCCGACGCTTCCGCGAACGCAGCAGATTGGGAGAGTGGATTTGTGACCACCATCCGGGTCCTACACGTCTCCGACACCACCGCCCTGTTCTGGATCATCGACTCGGGAGCCACACGGCACATGACGTGTCGCCGGGAGTGGTTCGTTGTCTACACCGTCATTGAGCCTTGTCGGGTGTACATGGGGGATAACCATGTGCAAATGGCGGTTGGGGAGGGTGAGATTGTGTTTTGTGCTTCCGTTGAGGGCAAGCACGTGGAACGTCGTGTGAAGGGGGTGCTCCATGTTCCGGGGCTGGCAGCTAACCTCCTCTCTGTCTCATCTCTCATCTCCGAAGGCATGCAGGTTTGCTTCGAGAATGGTGGCTGCACCATCTCTGCAAGTGCGGGGCGTGTGCTTGCAAAAGCGGACAAGGAGGACGGTCTTTACCGCCTCTACGTGGCATCGGAGAAGGAAGCCGACTCAGCGTTCGCAGCGAGAGAGGGAAAACACGACATCGGCCTGTGGCACCGCCGGCTCGGTCACCTCGGCTTTGGCGCCATCATCTCCAAGCAACAGATGGTCCGCGGCCTGGAGCTCAAGGGGGTGAAGCAGCCTGGTGCATCGGCTTGTGAGAGCTGCATCGAAGGGAAGCAAGCCCGCTCTCCTTTCACATGGGAAGGGAAGGGCGCGACTGAGCTTCTCTCACTCGTTCACTCTGATTTGTGTGGTCCCATGCCATCACAATCCTTGTCCGGCAAGTTGTACTTTGTCACGTTCATTGATGACAAGTCGAGGAAGACGTGGGTGTCATTCCTGGCTGGAAAGGATGAGTGCTTTGATGCTTTCAAGGTGTGGATTGCTGCTGCACAGAATGAGAGTGGCAGGCGGTTGAAGGTGCTTCGCACCGATGGTGGAGGAGAGTACCTCTCCAACGAGTTCCGCACCTTCCTCAAGCGTCGCGGGATCAAGCACGAGGTCACCCCACCTGGAACACCGCAGCTGAACGGCGTGGCTGAACGCGCGAACCGCACACTCATGGAGAGTGTTCGCAGCATGCTCCAAGACGCGGAGCTCCCGCCAACCTTCTGGGCGGAAGCGGTCAACACTGCCGTGTACCTGAAAAACCGGAGTCCCACGCGCGCGGTGCCGCTGATGACACCGGAGGAGGCGTGGACGGGACGCAAGCCAACAGTGTCACACCTGAAAGTCTNAGGTGTGGATTGCTGCTGCACAGAATGAGAGTGGCAGGCGGTTGAAGGTGCTTCGCACCGATGGTGGAGGAGAGTACCTCTCCAACGAGTTCCGCACCTTCCTCAAGCGTCGCGGGATCAAGCACGAGGTCACCCCACCTGGAACACCGCAGCTGAACGGCGTCGCTGAACGCGCGAACCGCACACTCATGGAGCGTGTTCGCAGCATGCTCCAAGACGCGGAGCTCCCGCCAACCTTCTGGGCGGAAGCGGTCAACACTGCCGTGTACCTGAAAAACCGGAGTCCCACGCGCGCGGTGCCGCTGATGACACCGGAGGAGGCGTGGACGGGACGCAAGCCAACAGTGTCACACCTGAAAGTCTTCGGGTGTGGCGCATTCGTGCACGTGCCCGCCGGCAGCCGTAACAAGCTGGACGCAAAATCGGTGAAGGCCGCCTTCCTCGGCTACGACACCATGGGATACCGCCTCTACAACCTCGCTGCTCGCAAGATCATCCGCAGCCGCGACGTCGTCTTTCAAGAGGACGTGAAGGGCTGGACTTGGAGCCCTATGACTGCTGTTCCACTTGCTCCCGCACTTGTACCTGAAGTGGGAGAAGTACCGGTAGCAGAAGAGGGCGGTGCGGAAGATGGCGGTGACAGCGGCAACGACAAGGAGGTGGAGGGAGCTAAGAAGGAGAAGGAGCTGGCAGCGAAATCTGATGAGGAGGAGCAGCAAAGCAATGCACAGCAGCTGCCACGACGGTCCGCACGTCTCAACAAAGGTGCAAAGGACAGTGGGGAGCCGCTGAGGCGATCCGAGCGCCTCGCAAGCAAACAGAGGCCGTTGGAGGAGCTCGTGAACCTGTGTACTGTTCCACCACCAACGGAGTCGTCTGACCTCGAGCTTCTCTTCCTCACAGTCACTGATCACCCAGCCACATTCGCTGAAGCCATGCACAGTGCCGAGGCGGCAGATTGGCGTGTCGCAGCAGATGAGGAGTATGGTGCGCTCATGAAGAACGGCACCTGGACTCTCGAGGAGGCTCCACGCGGCAGCCGGGTGATCGGATGCCGGTGGATCTTCAGGCGCAAGCGTGGTGCGGATGGTAAGGTGCTCAGGTACAAAGCACGGCTGATTGCAAAGGGGTATGCGCAGACTGAGGGTGTGGATTACAATGAGACATTTGCACCTGTCGCAAAGTTCCCATCCATCCGAGCGATCCTCGCTCTTGCTGCTGCTATGGACTGGGAGGTGTACCAAATGGATGTAACTTGTGCATTTCTGAATGGTGACCTCGAGGAGGATGTGTACATGGAGCAGCCGGAGGGGTATGTGGTGGAGGGAAAGGCGGATTTGGTGTGCAAGCTTGTGAAGGCCCTCTACGGCCTGAAGCAAGCACCACNATTGGGAGGCGGTCAAGCGCGTGCTGCGCTACCTCGACAGCAGCAGCAGCCTTTGCCTCACTTTCAACGGCAACAACAGCCCCATCCTCATCGGCTACAGTGACGCAGATTGGGGAGGTGACCTGGACACAAGGAGGTCAACCAGTGGGTTTGTGTTTGTGCTCGGGGGAGGTGCAATCAGTTGGCGGAGCAAGAAGCAAGAGTGCGTCGCCCTCTCCTCCACTGAAGCAGAGTACATTGCTCTGAGTGAAGCAGCAAAGGAAGCCGTGTGGCTGCGTGAGCTACTGGCAAGCCTTGGACAGCAGCAGACCACAGCGACCACCATCTACTGTGACAACATGAGCGCCATTGCTCTGACCAAGAACGCCGAGTTTCACGCCCGCACCAAGCACATTGACCTGCGGTACCACTTCATCCGCGAGCTCGTGGTGAAGCAGGTGGTGCAGATCAAGTTCTGCCCTTCAAGCATGATGTTGGCAGACTTCCTGACCAAGCCGCTGGCAGCGCACTGCTTTCAGCAGCTGAGGGGACAGTGCGGACTTGTGTGATTTTTTATTCTCGCAAAGTGGGAGAATGATGGATATGAGAAAGCCAGAAAGTGACAAAAATAGGTTGCTCGATAAAAATCATCTGGCTTGACAGTTGCATAGGGGATGTTTCACAGGTTCTAGTGCACTTTACGGAACTGAAATCGGAGTCCGTTTGAGTGAGATATGGATTTCCAAAGTTTGGAGATCATGAGTCGGGTTCAAGTGACGATCTGAGCACTTTGAGCTCAAAAAGCGGCAGGATTATTGGCCAGGACGGCTGAGAGCGGCCTTCAAGGAGAAAAGATGGCTGGAGGACGTCCAAGAGACTTCAAGGAAGGACCAGTCTACGATTATTATCCATGCAGGCCATGCGAGACATAATTCTCTTGTGTGACAAGGTGACTGCCGCTCATCCCGCTAGGCTAGGAGTGTGCTAGAGGGTGAGCTTTGACAGAGTGGAACTCAGTGCTCCCTTAGCCAAATGAGGCATATAAGGGCTTGTTAGAAAGCTGTGATTATGTACTTTCTCACTCAAGAGTCGATTCAGACATTCGCGTTCTCTGCAGACCTACATTCGCTTCCGTAATTTCTGTCTGTGCAACCTACAACTCCCTCTCACAAACAGTTGTTCCTGCCTAGGCGGCTCTTAGTGAGCTTGATCACCTCCCTGAGGGCTGCCCTAGTTTCCATCATGAATTTGGCCAAGTCTCCAGATGTTTGCATGTGTGGTGGTCATTGCAGATGATGAATCGCCACCCCAAGTAACACTACCATGTTTTGAACATGTGCACGACTGCGAGCATACATTTTTCTTTAATTGCATAGTTGAGTTCTGATCCATGTAGTTTTTGTGATGGATATGCGATAGGTTGTTCTCCACCACCCTTGTCTTGGAGGAGGATGACTCCAACTGATTGCTTGGGTACATGAGTGGCTATAACGTAGTCCACCATCAAACTTGCGATTATAAGATTGGCACCGCGATCATAGCATTTCTCAAAGTGGTAAACAATTCTTTCCTGCTTATGCTCAAACTCCACTTGGTAGTTGTTCGAGGTCAATCAAGGAGGGGCACTGACGCTTGGCCGTTGTCTTTAATGAATTGGCGGTACTAAATGTAGAATCTCAATAATACTTGGATGTGTTGATAGTTTTTGCCCCTTGTTCAGTGTTTTAGGACGGATCAAGAATGTTGTGCCCCATTGTGGAGGTATGACCCCTGGATCCGCTGTGATGTGACTCAACTATGCTCTGTCTCATGTGAGATATGACCCGTGAGTACACAATGTGGGTGAGTGGTTACCTTGGCCACTTTGTTGATTTGGCCAAGTTAGAGGTCATGACTTCAATCCTGGCACCATGCACATCTTGTTTGTTGTGGAAGCTTCTAAGAAAGAAATTCCGTAGCTTCTTGGACGCTACATGGTTGGTCTGTCACCTTAATACTAGGATGCTTATGTGTCAAGCCCACAGTGCGAGTCTATTGGTGATGTGGCTGGTTCAGGCCACTTCCCAGGAATGTGCTTTGGAGTTATAGGACTGGACAGACAACTAAAAAAGGACTTGCATGCTGATCAATCAACCCTTGCTTGATGCTCTCTTGTGTATGGACGACTTGAGCTCCTCTTGAGATGTAATGCTAAGGTGTTACTACTCTTGAAGATGAAGTGCATGCCTTATTAAGTTTGAGGTGCATGACACATGTCAACAAAGGAAGAAGGCCTAAAAACCTTTGTGAGCTTTTTGGTTTCACGGCTTCTCTGCCAGAAGTGTTAGCTCAGTTGCTAACAGGATGCCCCAAATGTTGGTCGGTGTCGGCAAATCAGTGACCACTTCCACGTTCTTCGGGTCCATAGTGATTCATCCGTTGTCAATGATGTCGCCAAAAACTCGATCCAACGGAGCCCAAACTTGCATTTGAGAGTTTTCCATAAGATTTATCACTTTGTAGATACTCAAGAACCTTTCGGAAGTGCGCATTGTACTCCTCTTGGATGCAGCTTTGTACCAGGATATTGTCGAGGTCTATAAAGACAAAGCCATCAAGGTACATCCGGATACTTTTGTTCATTGCCACCAGAAACGGTGCACAGATATTGGTGACTCTAAATGACATAATCGTGAACTCAATGTGCTCGTATCTCATACTGAATGCCGTATTCTTGATGTCCTTACCAGAAACGGGAATGAAGTGGTAGCCACTGTATACATTAACTTTGGTGAAAAATCTCCCCCCGTTGAGTCAATCAAAGATTTCATCTGGTCATGGAAGAGGGTGACAGTTCTTGATGAAGGTGTCCTTCAATGTTCAATAGTCTACGCACATCTGCATATCTCTGCTTTTTTGTGTGTGGAAAAATTCTGGTGTCACATAGGGTGTCATGGATGGCCTCATGAACCACTAGCTGAGCATCTCGTCAAATTGCTTCTTGAGACTAGTCACCTCGTGGTCACTCATCAGATGAGTCTCTTTCAGTATTGCTCTGTTTTCTTGGCTTCCGGTCTATCTGGTGGTTGATGATTCATTGTAGATGTAACTCTACAAAATCTTCCGGCAAGGCTGCAAACTTGTCAAGTACTGAGGTGGATGCATCTACTGCTGCCATTTCACCCTCTTCCTTTAACTCCAATTGGACTAGACACGCTTGTGTGCGGTGTCATTGATGTCTATTGGCCATGTCCAACAATATCGGCTTTCATTTTGGGACTGTTGTAACTTCGTCTACTGCTTCAACCTTTGCTACTTCCCATAACAGTCTTTCTGTCATGTGTTTCTCGATCAGAGATATGTTTCCTTTTCTGCCATGAATACTGACTTAAACTTCCCAGCTTCTCTTTTCTACATGTCAATTATGCCGGTACAGGAAATCTCAACCAAGGATGATGTTATAGTTGCTCATTGGACAACTTGTGTAGACTGTAATGCCATAAAAATCCTTGATTTCCAATTGGACAGATTCACTAAGTCGAATGATCTGCAGTCAGTCATGGAATTTGTTTCCTTCAAAAACCCCTGGTTATGTCTGTGAACCTAACACTCAAACAATGTCATTTCCTATAAAACTATAAGAAGCTCCTCCATCGAGTAGTAAAGATATTTTCTAGCAGATATCTTAACCCCTTGATTTTCCCAAGAGTGTTACCAGCTGGTCATCCCCATATTCCTCGTCGAACTTTGCGATCTTAGGAATTTCTCTCTCTAGCCATGTGGGCCACTCAAATGGACAGCTGGTCTGTGCAGATTTTTTTGGCCAAATAGAAGTTCTGACGTCTACTCTTGCCCTCTATCGTTTCTCAACTCCTCATGTTTTCTTTGCGACTTTTCCTGCATTTTGGTCTCTTGCTGCCGTTTCCAACAGTTGCATGAGATGTGCCCCCAGCATCCCACAATTCTAGCAAAGCTATTGATGGTGTTGTTTGATGTCAATTTCGATCAACGCCAACCTCTCCTCCATCATATATGAGGTTTCTTTTTTACTCTGACTTCCTGCTGCAACGATTGGAATTATTGTCTTGAGATTTCTAGCAGTTGGATTCCTTCATCAAAGTGATGTAGTCGGCATTTTCAATGCAATCAGATGTTGCATTAACTTACAGAAGGAAGTCTTGGATGCCAAACATGGTGATTGCTTGCCTTTATCAGCAGTCACCTCACCTTGGCAGTCAGGTGACTTCTGATGATGATTTTGCAAATATGCCATGTCTACCCCGTCACGCTAGACTGCTGACAAAGGCATTGAAGTTTCTGTAATGTGTCAGACTTCTCATTCATTTTCCCAAGGCGTGCGAGCATATCGCACGTGGAGTCCGTCCAATTCTCTGGTGGGCTCAGAGATTCGTGCAAAGTCTGATTCATCTGCACAAGAGACAAAGATGACTACGGTTGATTATGTGAGAGCGGTCGCTTGAGGCGTTGCTCAAGCTCTGCCCATCTCCTGTTGCTTTGGATGCTCTTTAGGCCGGACCACCAACTCAACGCCATGCCATGCCAAAGTGATGATACAAACCACAAAAATTGTTAGGCACATTGTGACCATCGCTCCTTTGGAGTTTGCGGGATTGAACGACTCAAGGATTGCAAGTCAAATTTGGGGTTTACACGAGAGTTGAAGACTTCCCTTGATGAGCACTGCTTCTCGTGCACAAAAATTTCAAAGCTCCTCCATCGCCATTTTTAGCTGTTGCAGTAGATGGGTGTTGACTCTCACAAGTTCCAATAACTTCTTGCACAGGTATTCGTTGATGCAGGCCTTTCGGCCGGTGCCTCCCATCGTGCCAGGTGTCAATCGGGTGGACAACGCCGGGGGCGAATGGTACACCAAACCATAGGGATCTTTTGCTGGGTTGGAAGTTGGTATATTATGTGCTGCCCTATTCACTGCGAAGGTTGCTGCTGCTTCCTGGTTTTCCTAGAGAGCGTCGTTGATTACGGGCTGTTGATTGTCCATGCCGGAGTCTCTGCCGGTTACTGGTGCTTGTCACTGGATGCGCTCGTTGTGAGGTCTGTAATTTTCTAAATGGTGGAGATACGGTGAAGAATCTTGAGAGTTTTTCACTTTGTACTTAATGTGCCGGCTACTCCTGTAGTGCTGCTACTTTATAATACCAAGTGTTACGCTAAGTTTAATGTGGTGGTTTACAGGAATGAGGCGCAGAGCAAGCAACGATTTGAGGATATTGGAATATTGGATAAGTTTTCTTGGCAGTACGTGTACATCAATGACAAGTGCCAAACATTTCATGCCAAGCGTACATGTGCAATAGTGCGATCACAGTGAGACATACACTGAGTCTTTGGTGCTCAAGCAAAGCGACACATGCGATGTTCCATCATGAGTAATCACTTGGAGAAAAATTGCCAAGGAATTAGGGGGTTCTGAGGTGCAGATTTCTAAAATTCTATTGCAATCAAGAAGTTGACCGAACAGTATCAAAACATGCATGTAGTTGCTGATACTTCTGTGGATCCTTCTGGAAAGTGGTCAAAAGTTCCAGACTCTTCAGAAGCAAAAGACATGAGGCTGGGGCTTGTGGCCGAAAGTTCCTTGGCTGATTGGCATAAAAATTCTGGGGTCGACACACGGTGGGTCATGAATGAAGGACACGAATGCCCATATGCAAATTTAGAAGACTCGTGTACGTCTGGGACATAACACACATGGATAAGGTGCAGAGGTGAATGTGATTGGAGGACTTGGGAAAGTTGGATCATTTGTGTTTAGTAGTACTCTCAATTCAATGATAGGTATCAAACGTATGGAGGACACACATTCAACACTGAAAAACACAATGAGACAAATGCTGGGTCTTGGGCGCTCTATTTGAGCGACACGTGCAATGTAGCTTTGTGAATGGTTGCTTTGAAAAAATCTGCCGCAAAGTGGGTGGTTTTGACAATGTCAAGGAGTGTCTTTACATGATTCAAGCACCTTCAAGAATCCCACCGAACAGTATCAAAGTGTTGACACTGTTTGTGAAAGTTCTATTGATCATTCTAGAAAGTGATCAAATGTGTAAGTACCTTCAGAATTGGAACACCAGAGGTCAGTGAAAGTGGCCATGATGCCTTCAGATGATCGGCACAAGAATCATGAGCTTGATGTACGGTGGGCTATGAATGTAAAGACAGAAGTGCCTCATCGCAGAGTTTACATACTCCCGTAAGACTAGGAGGTAACACTCTCCCCTTTTGGTTATAATGTCTCGGTGAATTGGCAGACATAGGCCGGTGACGCATGTAGTAATTGTCAATCAGATGACCAATGTCTTGAAGGTTGTCGTAGGGCTCCCAATCGTGTGCACGACTTTGTAGCCATGCCACTTGATCAGATCCTTGGTTTTCTTTCACAAACTTCATGTCCGAGGATACCTTCAGATACGTACTATGTCTCCTCATCCACTTGGATTGGAGGTGGAGGTTGGATGTTTCCATCTGGGAAGCTCTTGCTAGGATCCTGGTAGTGCTTGAACTTGTTGATGTTGAAGAGTGGATAGTTTGCCATGCTTTCATGTAGGTAAAGGTGAGCAAAAACAGGGATTTGAATTTGCTCAATCCAAAACAAGCGCAATCATTGAGGTTTGAGCTTTGCGAATTCTTGTCCACATTGCTCGATGTTTTCTTAGCTTAGTAGTACCCGATTACTTATGCTGAATACATCATTGCTATGATGATGCTTTACTATTGGCATGCGTTTTTGCGAGGGTCTGGCATGTTTCCTCCCAGATACTAGATAAGTCCTGTCGGTGGATGTCAACAGCGGGAGTATTGCTTTGGCCTTGTAGTCCTGCCGGTGTGGTGGGAACTACCCCGGTCAGGATATAACCATCTGCGGTGGAAGTTTCCCACTAGTGTGCAAGTTTGGCGGTAGGTAGTTTTGCTTCCCATTTAGTGGGATGGAACCCACATAAAGTATGGACGATTTGTTTGAGAGAAAGATTGGTCCACTTGACTTGAATGTCAGTTTCAGAATGGAATTCTGTAAATAGCTAGATCCATATGCAGTAACGCGTCATCAGTTCGCACCAAAAATGACTAGAGAAGAGACTGGCTCTATCATTGATGATGGCACTTGGCACTGTGTGCAGCCACAAAATCTGATTTCATTGCTGTGATGTTCCTTCTCTAGTGACGATGGTCGTCATCAGGAACAAATCATGATGTTTTGGAAAATCTGTCCACCACCACAAGGATGTCACCATATGCCTCCAGAGTGATAGGCAGGCCTGTCACAAAGTCCATGTTGATTTTGACTCAGGACTCCACCTGAACAAGGAGTAGTTGGAGTAATCTTGGTGGCCTCATGAAACAATCTTTCTACTGCTGTCAAGTGGCGCATGCTTTCTAAAACGTTGCCACATTGTTGTGTATGTGGTACCATGAGTAAGTTTTTGCCGGCTTCTTGAGCATACTTTCCTCGCCAAAGTGTCCACCTGGACCAGTGTCGTGGAATTCATCCATTATCATCTGTCGTAGCTCCTCATTTGGTTGTGCGATGTTTCTGCAAGTAAAACTTCCTCAATAGTAGGGGTCTTCAAACAAAAACGTGGTTCTTTTGTAACAGCCAGACTCCTCGTAACCTTTCCAAACAGCCTCCTGAGGTACAGGTGTCCTTTGAAAAAAAAAAATTAATCTATGCTATGAATTCTGGTCTCTCACTTAGAGCATCCGATGGATTTGTTTTCCCAGGTTGGTACCCATCGTCGTAGTCAAAGTTAAACTCAAGGAACTCCGTCCATCAAGTTGTTCAACGACTCAGATTTTGATGAGTCTTCAGATATTTGATTGCATGATGGTCGATGCAGACGAAACAATGTTGGCATTCTAGATAACAATGCCATGTCTTGAATGGATGCACGGCTGCAAATATGTAGTTTTCTCATGTACTGCATGGCTAAGTTCCGGTTTGCATAGTTTTTGTAATATATAGTTTTTCATCGCCGCAATCGCCAGCACAGTCATGTGGATTTCAAAGCTAATATTCGAGTTCCTGTGGAATAACCTGTTATCCTGAATTGTGAGTTCCTCCTACAGGCCCTTGCATTGATCACCCCAAGCATTTGCAGGCTGTGGCACTGATGAATTCAGCAATGCGAGTCCTTGAATGAACCCGGACTCCTTGGTCAGTTCAACCATGAAAATAAGAGTTTTCATTAATCAACGCAACCCAGAAATGGAAGCTGGGCTCCTAAACATGATAAAGTTTGAAAAGAGTGGGGTGTTTCTACCTGCGCTTGAATGTTTGTTTAAGAGAGGAGGAAGCGGAAGCCCTCATCTGCTCTGCATTGAACAATAAGGGGAAATTAGGGTCCGATACACACCATGCTAAAAGAATTGAGACTTGAATATGATGTTCTATAACTTTTAAAACAGCGCTCGGACAGCGATTGAAATTGCTGCCTACCTCAGTCCCTCATGGGGTCATCACTTCCTGAGGAGGTCGAGATTGATGAATGACTCCCTATTCTTTACCTTTCTTTACATTGCGAATCCCCTGTTAGGATTTGGGATTTCTTGTGTTTTGTACGGATGGAGCCTGCATTAAATGTGTACAATAAGAGCTCAAAATCCTACGAGGAGGGATTTCATGTTAAGAAAAAAGGAACAAAAATGGTTCATTGCTTGATCACGGTCAAGAAGAAACTTACTTGGAGGGATTTAGTACCAGGATGTTCAGTACTGCAACAATGGAGTACCGCAGTACCAGACTACCACAGTCAGTGGTAGCATAGTTTTCTGGCAGCTCAATTGCAAAACTTGTATCACTAATGCAATCCGTACCATATTGGTAACATAATGTGGTATTTCACGAGTACTGTAATACAAAACATACCATTGTTTAAAGGATGCATTCTACCATGGTAAATAATGAGTACCGTGGTACCCAATGGATAAGAGTTTGAAAACAAACGGATCCATACGGTTTTGTGAGAGGAATTCGTCTCTTTACGTACAAAACAATGGCGCATATGAGAAAACATAAACTTCATGGAGATGATCATCTTTGAAAAAAATGTAAAAAGAAAAATGGTAATCTGACTGGGAAAAAAAACCATGCCTAAAACAAAGTAGAATTGAGAGAAAATAACAACAAATTGAACAATTCTCATACTTTGTCCAAACGCGGTATGCCTAAATTTCTAAATAGGTTCTCCCACCCACACCCAATGAATCCCACCTTTTAACTCCAACTTTGACTTTCTCCTCGTTGCAATGTTGACTTGCTTATGTGAAAACATACTTGGATGTTTAAGAAGCAACACCTCCGAGTTGAGGGTCTCAACATATGAGGTCAATCTTCTTTCTTCAAAGGGCACAGAATTTTGATTCTCAGGTTGAAGCGGAAATTTAAGTGATGGATTGTTCCAACGTGCATGACCCTGCCCAATTTTAACTTCTCCACTCGTAGAACATGATTCGCGATTGACCAAAAAGTAATGCGTTAGTGGTATAATGGAGTTTTGATGTTTCATTGGAAACTGGTATCACGGTACAATACCGCAGTGAGATAGAGGGGTACCTTGATAGGTTAGTTCCAATACTGTACCAGTAGCATATGAAAAACACTGAACCACGGTACTTGCGATACCCCAGTACACAATCGTAGTAAACTGTAGTACCGATAACACCGCCATCAGCCCTACACTCTGGTGAAAACAATTCGGTAGGAAAATCCATGCGGTTGAGAATGTAACCGGCATTCAAGCCCTGGCCCAGCTTACATTAAAAGTCTAGGTTTGTACAATTGTGCGGGCCCTGCTAGGTCCCTTTTAATGCATGGGGAGGCTCAGATCCCCATGCAAACTGTGCAAAAACCCCCTCAAAATAGTCATAAATTCTTGACACATGGGTTTGTAACTATTGTGTCAAAACAATGACACTCCAATGCAACATACATGTGACACCGCTTTGATGTCATCTCAAAAGTGTTGAAACCGGTAAAACAGGAAAACATGTTTGCAAAACTCGACTTCCTCGTCTACTTAGAATTCAGAAACAAGTGCGGCATATCTTAACAATGTCCTTTTCTATTATGGTTTCTATGAATCGTATTGCTCTCAAAACCAGTACCATTAAAACACCTTGTTTTGAAATTTAAATGACACATGCCCTGTCCCCGAGGGTTAAAGCATTTGCCCAGTCTATGAGACGTAAATCAGGGAATTCATGGTTAATCACCGTGAATTCATGCACTCAACTTCTGGTGTATTAAAACGTGTATTCCTATGTGACAAATCTTTTTCAAAAGGGTTACTATATGAGATACCCAAATAGCATAAACATAAAACTAATTCGCCTGTCGTCCGGCAAAAAAACACCTAACTACCCATCGGCCGCCGTTACCGCCATGCCAGTAACAAAGAAAACAGAATGAAATGCATGGCAAGGCCATATTCCATGTGCTGACGATGCATGGCATGCGGCACCCCCCGCTAGCATCATCAACCCTTCGTTGAAGGGTTTGTGATACTAGCGGGGGGAGGTTTGTTTAGATTTTAAGGAGAGTTCAAGACTCCCCATGCATTGAAAGGGAACATGCTGGGCCCCGCTGCTGGGCCCCGCTACCGCAGAGCCCAGCAGGAGCCCACGCAGGAATGAAACCCTAAAACCCGGAATGTAATTTGGGGAAGGGTTTGACTGCGGTTTGTGTGTTGAGAGAATAGGTTTGCGTGTAAAAAAAAGTCAAAAACAAAAGAAGGGCGTTTTTGCTTGATCGCGAGGGAGCGATGACCCCATGCGGTTTTTTTTCTTTCTCGCCCGTCGACGCATGCCGCGAGCGAGCATGACTTTTGGCTGGGCTTTTTGAGTTTCTATGTTCTATGTACTACTTTCTGCTAAAACTCCATGTTCTGGGCAGATGAGAGTCACACTTTGCGTTTTATGGGTATCTGAGCTAGTTGGCCCCCTTTTTTTTGCCGGTGTTGGACGGATGAGAGTCACACTTTGCATTTTATGGGTATCTGAGGTATTTGACCCTTTTGAAAAAAATCAACATGAAATCATGTCACTAGGGCCCAGATATACATTCCTTATGTAAGGTGCTAGTTATCATGGATTCTATGTACTATGTACTACTTTTTGCTAAAATCCATGTTCACTAATGTGTTCAATTTCCAATGCACTTGTTAATACACTGTTTCAGGGGTCAGGTGATTGGTCATGTATGGTAGAATGGCGTCAAAAGCTTACTACATATGTTTTCCCATCTACGTCACTCTTGGGGAAATTTTCATCAACGACTTGAGCAGGGAGACTCAAAGATTTTGAGTCTCCAGAGACCCTTTTGTTTTTTCTTACCTCACCCCCTCATTCTGGACTCCAAAAAAAGGGGGTAACACCTCCAGCTCATGCGTTTGCATGAGTTTTCCACATGCAAAACTTGAAGTTCACACAGAACAAATTTCAGTTGTGTTTCTGTCACAATTGAGTGAAGTTGTTGCGTGTGACGAACACTGGAAGTTTTCATTCCAATGAAACTTCTCTCACTCATGCACTCTTTTGCTCTCTCTCCTGGTCTTGCTCATGCTGTGAGACAAGAACAGGAGAGCGAGGACGATGACTCAAGGCCATTGGCCTTGAGCATAGATGTCACACAGCCTCTTGGTCACCAATTGAGCAACCGATTTGATTGCCCACTAACGGCTGGCTGGCTGGTGACTGGCCGGTTGCCTGACCTGCTACCGGCCGTTTTGCTGGCCGGCTGCCAGATGGCCAGTAGCCAGTGAATGGCTGGCCACCGGCCATTCCTCTCTTTGGGAAGGGTTGGTTACCAACCATATTGTTGTTTTTTTTGTAGTGAGAGGACCAAACTGGCCCTCTTGCTACATTCCTTCCCACTCGTTATGAACTGCCCCAGATCATGACCAACAAGTAGGAGGGATAGATAGTGAGGTATTCAATAACTACTAATTCTAAACACTAGCTAGATATAAACACGAGCACAAAGCTTTGACCTAAACTATTGTGTTTCGGCCGGCAAAGCTAGTAGTCTCTCTCCTTCAGGCTGGAGCATGCGCATGGCAACCATGTTGGATGTGGACAATATCTTATGGTCACTTTTCCATGAATGGTTTCCGGCAAACTATCGTTCACTTTTTTTGTGTTCAGGTGGTGCCCCCTGCAACGCATTGAACTGCACAAGCTGCCAACTTGCTCCGGTACTCATTGACCACCCTGTGAGGAGGCAAGATTTAGGCTCCCATGAGATACGTTCATGCCTACAACCAGCCCATTGAACAAGGTATGTGAGGCAGAGAGGCTGTGAAACCGAAAACCTCACAAAGGTTTTTACACCTTCTTCCTTTGCAGGCATGTGTCATGCACCCCAAACTTGCTGATGCATACATTTCACCTTCAAGAGCACTAGCATCTTCGCATTACATATCAAGAAGAACTCAAGTCGTCAACGTACAGGAGAGCATCAAGAATGGGTGAATTGATCAACATGCAAGACAAGTCCTTTTCTAGCTGTCTGTCTAGTCCTCGAAATCAAAAGAACATTCCTGAGAAGCGGCCTGACCCTGCCACATCACCAATAGACTTGCGCTGTGGGATTGACACGTAAGCATCCTAGTTACAAGGTGACAGAACCACTATGTAGCTTCCAAGAAGCTTCAGACATTCCTTGGAAGCTTCGATTACAACCGAAATGTGCATGGGGCCAGGATCAAGCTCATGATCTCTTATTTGGCCAAATCAACAAGAAGGCCGAGTGAACCATTCACCGACATTTTGTACTCACAGATCATATCTCACATGGAACAGATCATACTTGAGCCAACCTACAACGGATCCATGGGTCATACCTCCACAAGGGACAGAGATCAGGATCAGATTCCTGATCCTTCCTACAACACTAAAGAAGGGGCAAACATATTCAAAAAATCACTCCTTTGCACCTTACAACAGTTACCATCTTCATTCTTCATCACTTGCATTGACCATGCCAATACCTTGCCTGCCAGCCTGGTGGAAATCCTCGTCCTGTGGCTTTGTAAGCATGTCAGTCCCGTTTAGCTTGGTACCGACATACTCAAACTCCCTTGCCTCCTTTTAGACCAAGTCCCTAGCATAGTGGTAGCAGATTTCGATGTGCTTTTTGTGCCTACACAGGAATGGGTTCCTGGACATGTCAATTACGCTCATGTTGTCAGTCTCAATGACTGTTTCCGTCGCCTGTAGTGTCGTTTTCTCATATAGCAAGCTGTGTAAGCACTACATCTCTTTACAAACCTCAGCCGAGGCAATGTACTCAGATTCAGCTGTTGACAGAGAGACACATTCCTACTTGCGACAAACCCAATTGACACCACCTCCATTCAGGATAAACACGAAGCCGGAAGTGGATTTTCCGCCGTCGATATTGCCTCCCAAATCAGCGTCCGTGTAGCACATAAGATGGAGTGAAGCTGATCTAGAGAGACCTCCAAAGTGGAGCCCCACATGCCGCATCCCCTTAAGGTAGAAAAAGATGCACTTCACAGCCTGCAAGTGCAGTGGACCACGATTGGCCATAAACCGGCTCAATAGCATGGGCTAAATCTGATCGGGTGGCGACCATGGCATACATCAGACTGCCCACTGCTGACTGAAATGGCATGAACAGCATCTTTGTTTTCTCTTCTTTGTTGGATGGGGAAATGCAGGTAGAGTGTACTTTCAAGCTTGCAATCTGCCATGTCGTATCGTTTGGAGATGCAGTCGATGTATTTTGCCTGGTTCAGGCTGATGGTGCCTGTTGCTCTGTCATGATTGATGGAGATTCCAATGGAGAAGTTGAGAAGACCGATGTCCTTCTTCTGGACTCTGCTGCTCCACTTGCCCTGGAGATCGTATAGCAGCCGCATTGAAGTATAGCATGGAATCAGGTGATTGACATACAAGGCAGCAAACATAGTCCCTTTGTCACTCTCATTTACGTACATGTTTTTGTCATTGTCACAATGCATGAAGGAATCCTTAGCCATGAGTGTATCCAACTCCTGGTATGAAAGTCTTGGGGCTTGTTTAATCCCAAAGGGCACCTTCACCAATCTGCACAACCTTCTTTTGAGAGCATTGACCCCCTCTGGATCCTCCAGTGGCACCCCCTTGTCAAGTTTCTTGCAAAAAAAGGTTGTCTTGAAATCCATCTGGTGGAATTCCATGTTCTTGGCAGCAGTAATGGCGAGCATTGAACGGATGGAGGCAAACTTCACAACAGGAGCAAAGGGTTTCATCGTACTCTGCGCCAGGCTATTCAGAGAACCCCTTTGCTACCACCCATGCTTTGTACTTATCTATCTTGCCATCTGATTTTCCCTTTTACTTTCAGCAACCACTTGGACCCCACAACATGAGCCCTGGCAAGTCAGTCTACCAACACCCATGTTCCATTCTCCTTGATGGAGCTACGTTCACTATGAAGTAATTCATTTCACTCAGGTTAGTCAGGGTGAGTAAGTGCCTTTGTGAGGTCTGCTTCGTCGTTGATGATGGGACAGGCATCCTCCTCATGGTCTAGAGGATCAGATACGTCAAATTTGGAGTCCTATTCCTTTGACTCATCTTCATTATCTCCTCTCCCTGTTGTATTACCCAGCCCATGCAATTGTCCTGGTGCTTCATTTCACTCATGAAGGAGAGTAAGCCACTCTCCCTGTTTTGGAGTGTTCTTGAGTTTGAGAACCTCTACCTTACTCACAGAACTTTCGTAGAAATCTACGTCTTTACTACGGATGACCTTCATCCCACAGTCTATGAGCTCTGTGGCCGGTATTGTAGCCAATGAAAGTACACCTTTGTTCCCTTACAACAACCTTTCCAGGGCCCTCACCGACCTGGACCTTGGCAAAGCCGGTGCAACCAAACACCTTTAAATAGGAGGCATCTGGCTTCCAGAGGCATCTTCAGGTGCTATGTCTGCTTCTTCTTGC
The DNA here is from genome assembly GCA_023375785.1 of Penium margaritaceum. Taxonomy (NCBI): domain Eukaryota; kingdom Viridiplantae; phylum Streptophyta; class Zygnematophyceae; order Desmidiales; family Peniaceae; genus Penium; species Penium margaritaceum. The sequence goes on along the minus strand of SZWC01001260.1, from coordinate 80,010 downwards.
CTCTCCGTTGCGAAGCTGCTCCAGGTGTGAGGCTCACAAGATAGATAGTCGTAGGTGCTGCTTCAGCCTAGAAACTAGAAGGCAGCTTGGCGCCAAAGAGCATGCACCTTGTCTTGCCCAGGAGGGTCTGGTTCATCCTCTCTACTATGATGCTGCTTTGAGGTGAGTAGGGGGTAACATTCTGGTGTTCGATTTCCTCTGTCTTGAGCCACTCCCTGGAGGCTTCGTAATCTCCCCCATTGTCTGTCCTGAATGCCTTCACCTTATTTCTACTCAATTGCTCAACCATAGCGACACAGGCTTGCAAATTTTCCTTCACCTCACATTTCTATTTAAGAAAGAATATCCGGAACTTGCGGCTCTTGTCGTCAAAGCATGAGAGAAAACATCGACAGACTCCGTTGGATGGTGTGCAAAAGGGACCATACGCATCACAGTGGATGAGGTCGGGAGGTGCGAGAGCACACGTACCATTGCGCTTGAAGGGTTTCTTCTTGGCCTTGCCCTCAAGGTATGGCTTGACACAAGATCTTTGATCCCTCTGTCTTATCACCTAGTTCCATGAAATGCACTAGCTCCTGCTTTTCCACGAGCACCAATGTGCGATGAGCCATGTGCCCAAAGCGCATGTGACACAGGTTTTCAGAGCATGTGTGCTCGCTGGCATAAACAGCCACGAGGGCTGCTTTTTCTTCCAGTTTGGTTACCCAATCTGCCACTTCCACTGCTTCTGCTGCTCCAACGTTCCCTTTGTCATCAGAGTCTATGTCGCTGCTCTCCTCATCATCACTCTCTGCCAAAGATTCAGCCTTTGATTTTGTCATCTTGGTCTGCAAGACGTATAGACCATCAATGTGATGGACCTGTGGAACAACCTTCTTGGAAGAGTAGGATGTATTGATGATGTTGGTAGGAAATATCACTCCTTCCCCCTCTATAAATACCATTGATGTGCCATGGTCAGTTACCGTAGAGACAGAGAGCAGGTTGGCTGTGAAGGAAGCCAAGTATACTACCCCCTCTAGCTTGAGGTCGAAGTCTGCACCGTTGACACCCACAGTGACCAGCTTATTACCAATCCACTCAGCTGCCTCAACCTTGCCATTGGAAACTCTGATATTTTTTTGCATGGATGGAGAAAGATTATGTCTCTCTTTTTGTAAGTGGTGCACTCTTTTGTCTGTGAATCGAGGTTGTAAGCTCGTGGCCTGAGTATTGGCCCCCCCAATGTTGGAGGCACACTCAGCTATAAAGTTGTGGGATCCTTCGCACCATTTCCCTCTCCCCATTCATCCCTGTCTCCTTCCTCCGTCTTGGATTTTCTACACTCCCGAGCCCAGTGTCTAGCCTCGCCAAAGTTATGGAAGCCTCTTTGGTACTTTGGACCCCTGCCACCATTTCTCGTGTTGTTTTTTCCCTTGTATCCAGAGGAGGAGGTATTGCGGAAGGTGTCAGTGCTCCGTGAGGCAGAGGTAGCCATGTTTTGCTTCACTACTTCTACGCATGGCTTCATTCTGCACGTATTCCAAAATGGTATTGTAGGAAACTTACTCTTCAGTCTACCCTCCAATTAGTGTGATCATGGAACCCTAGCTCTCCAGCCGCGTCATCAGAAAAATCATGGCCTGCATATTGGTTTCAAGTCCCACCCCATGCCAGTGGCTGGTTGCAAGAGCGTCTCAAACTTTTGCATAAGGGTGGACACATCTTCCCCTTCACCAAGCCTCATGCTGATGAGGTTCTGTAGAATGAAGAGAAGGTTGGCATGTGAGGAGAAGAATACCCTTGCCTAGTTTCATGTACGCTTCCGCTGCCACTCTACAAGCGTTGATACATCAAAGAACTGAGGGTTGTATGGAGGACACAAGAACGGCGAGAGCCTTCTTGCTGCGCTTGACCCATGCCACAAGGTCATAACCCTCCTCCTTTGGTACTGGGATAGTTCCATCAAAGTATCCTAGCAAATAGCTATCATCCATGATGATTTCAAAATCCAACTTGCAGAAAGAAAACCCCTCTCCATCAAAGTTAAGGATGGGAGAATGGTGCCCTGGTTCCCCTGTCCCCGCCATTTCTACAACTATATCTGCTACAGCTGCTCTACTTGTTGTTGATCCCGATGCACCTGTGTTTGAGGACGATGTGAGCTGTTGGTGAGAAGAGGGAACTGCTTTCCCTGTTTACATTGGCCTTTGCGAGCAGATGTAGGATGATTTAGGCTGATGTAGGCTGATGTCAGATCCCAAGGCCGAAAGGTGCATATGTGTTGTATTCCCCGAATGCTAATATTGACCTGCAAACAGAAAAGTTAGACGAGAGAGAAGGTGCTTTCATTGCTTGTGACCTAACGGTTCCGTGCGTGAAGCTTATCAAACCAGAGGCATGGGCCCATAATCCTTTGTTAGCTATTGAGCTAGCCACCTCTGGCAGAGAAACCGCAAAACCAAAAGGCTCACAAAGGTTTTTATATCTTCTTCCTTTGAAGGCATGTTTCATGCACCCTAAACTTAATCAGGCATACACCTCACCTTCAAGAGCACTAACACCTTAGTATTACATCTCAAGAAGAGTTCAATTTGTTATTATACAATAGAGCATCAAGCAATATTTAAACTTATCAGAATGCCAGACAAGTCCTTTTGTAGCTTTTTGTCCAGTCCTAGAGCTCAAAAGCACATTCCTGAGAAGTGGCCTGACCCTGTCACATCACAAATAGACTTTTACTGTGGGCTTGACACATTAGCATCCTAGTGCCAAGGTGACACACCAACCATGTAGCTTCCAAGATGCTATGGAATTTCTTTCTTGGAAGCTTCCATTACAACCAAGATGTGAATGGTGCCAGGAATGAACTCATGACCTCTCACTTGGCCGGATCAACAAAATGGCCAAGTTAGCCATTCACCCAGATGGTGTTCTTAGAGTTCATATCTCACATGAAACATAGCAAAGTTGATTTACCCTACAATGGATCTAGGGGTCATATCACCACAAGGGACAGAGCATTCCTGATCTGCGCTACAACACTGAACAAGGGCAAAACATATTCAACATCAAGGACCACCTTGTTGTTGATGTTACTAGAGACCTCATGACGGTTTTGTGGACATATGCTTTTGTCATTGCTGTGTTGGCCTGAGGGTGAGTGTGCAGCCTGGAGGGTCCCTAGCAGTGGCTGGTTCACACCACCAACTGTTTTTGGAGAGACTGAAACTGTGGAGGCAACTGGTTCCAAGGATGGCAGAAACTGTCAGAGAGTGTGGCAATAGTTTTGGCCTCAATTGACTGGGAATAAACTCTTGATCAAGGATAACAAGTAGTGGAATTTCATAGCCACTGATATCAGCTTTCTAGAACACCAAAGCATGCCAGATTTGAAGCTTCCTAGCAGATTCTATGGCTTCTAGACTGTCTATTGGTAGGCTTTCCTTTTTCCCACATAGGAAGGCATCCCTTTCCTCCTCTAGAAGCTTCTGCCCCTTCCTAGATTCCTCAGCTTGCTTCTAGTAGGAGGGAAGGTGTCCAGAAGACCAAGACACCTCTAGATGTCTTGTAGGACAAGTCACCCCTTCTAGAAGGTGTGCCACCTTCCTGGACCTTACCCTAGCCTTCTAGAAACTTNGAATTTTATAGCCACTGATATCAGCTTTCTAGAACACCAAAGCATGCCAGATTTGAAGCTTCCTAGCAGATTCTATGGCTTCTAGACTGTCTATTGGTAGGCTTTCCTTTTTCCCACATAGGAAGGCATCCCTTTCCTCCTCTAGAAGCTTCTGCCCCTTCCTAGATTCCTCAGCTTGCTTCTAGTAGGAGGGAAGGTGTCCAGAAGACCAAGACACCTCTAGATGTCTTGTAGGACAAGTCACCCCTTCTAGAAGGTGTGCCACCTTCCTGGACCTTACCCTAGCCTTCTAGAAACTTAAGGAGGAACTCTAGAGGTTGAGCTAGCTTCCTGGCACCTGTTTTCCACGTCCCTTGAGGTAGGGTAGAAATTGATCTTGTGGGAATTGAATCCGGGCCCCTACCTCTAGAGGTGGACACCATTAACCACTAAGCCACTTGGGCTTGTCTTGTTGGTGTTCCTTTTTGGATTCACCCCTGCCATGGTGATGAGCATCTCTCCGACATGCTAAGCCCATTAAAGGTGGATTTTTTCCTCCTGTAACAAGGATTTTATGTGCTCGACAAAGGTTTGAGGAGAAGTGACCTTTTCCTCTGCCCTCCTACTCTTCAGCAATGAAGAGGGAGCCACTAGATTTTAACCACTGTTAAACACAAATGGTGTGAAGTGAGCAGCCTGGTTCATTGAGTTGATCACCACAAACTCTGTCGGCGCTAGGAATCTATCCGTCATTTATGGCAAGGTCTACGAACATGTGGAGTATTTGTTATGGATTGGGATTCATGTGATCTCTTTGTCTTTTGGCTTGAGACTAAGATGCTTTCCACATTTGAGACTCTCTACCAAAGCATTTGAACATGTTATCCAATATGTATTAGAAATGTTTATATCTTAATCAAAGATGATGTGCAATGACAAGTTGTGGTGCTTCACGACACCATAAAAGCAGACATGAGAGGTCTCCTCTGTGTTCACATCGGTGCTTGTGGGAATAAAACGTGTCATGTTTTATTCAAGATCCACAAACACTAATACCACAACATGGCTACGAGCCATGTCCGGAATGCTAGTAACAAATTCCACCCTCACACACATCCATGGACTCCCAAAGATAGAACGTTATTGGAGGATTTCAGCAGGCCTTTTGTTATTAGCCTCACTACAAAGACATAGGTCATATGTCGCTCAATGCCTACGCACATCAGCACTCTGTTTTGACCACCAATAGTGGTCCAAGAGTGTCTATCACGTCGTGTGTGGTCCCATATGACTTGCCACCAGTGGGTCATGGAGCTAGGAGGAAACATTAGCTCAAAGATCTCCCGATTCTGGTACACCATCATGTTTTTCATGCTAGTGTATCCCTGGAGCTTCCACCAATCCGTGCCTTTCCAGATTCCAAGTTTCTTACACCAAGGAATCCACATTATATCCTATCCGGATCTTAATTACAAAACCTTTCTATTGGATACAATCTTGAGGTGGTTGCTGTAAGGTACTGAGAGGTCTGGTGTTTGTATCGTAGATGCCAAAATGATCATAAAACATCCACTGAGCTCAATAGTTGCTTTGAATTCCACAGGCTATCCACTTAGTAGATCAGCCACACTGCTACTTCCTAGCCAGTACTTTCACATGAATGAAAATCTGGCTTGGGTCATCACCCCAATGTGCTTGTTGTCTTAACAGGTTTTGTTGGGTTTGAAGAAACACGAGAGGGTTGTGGTCCGACAAGACTGTTACACCCTCCTCAGCATCCTGGAAGTAACAGCGTGATAACTTGGAAGAATCTGCCACAGCAAGGTGCTCTTGATCACCACTCTTGTACTGTGTCTTAGGGGGGATGAGCTTACAGATCTCATGCAAGGTTGGATGAAAGCTTCACATGAGAAAAGATCCCAGTCCCACTAACAAGGTGACACATTGCATCTCACATGGTTTCCATGGATCAAAAGAAGACGATGGAAGAGCAAAGACGGGCGCTGTGGATAAAAGTTCTTTGAAATTGAGAAAAGCTTCACTGTAGTCATTTTTCCATTCCCAATTCCTGCCTTTTTGCGTGACCTTGGTTAACAGAGGTACCAAAGTCAAATTCACTTGCATGAAACATCAAAAGTAATTTGCAAGGCCAGGAGAAGACCTAGTTTGCCCATTTTCTCTTGGCTTAGCCAATCCACAACGGTGTGTCCTTGTTGTGGGTTGACAAAGATGTTATCCTTGCTACCTATGTGTCCAAGGTATCCAAGCTCGTCTTGTAAAAGTGTGAAATTGCTCAGTTTTCTAAAGATCTTGTGTTCTGGAGGATTGCAAGGAATTTCAAAGGTTTTTCTATGTGATCTTACCAAGTTTCCTGGTAGAAATTCAGGTTTTATGTCCTTGGAAGGTTGTCAGGGTGTTAAGTAGCCCAAAGCACAAGTCCTGAAACTGAAAACGTCCCAAATCTATCCAAAACAAGATCTTGGACACAACATTCTCCAAGGTACCATGTTTATGATACCCCTCACACAAATCAAAGCACAAAGATTCTTTTACCACTTGGAATCGACCACACATTTCCTCTCTCCATGGTGAGGGGAATTTGTTTTCACCGTTAGCTTGCAGCATCATGTAGCATCTGCACATGCGTAAACCACAATTTTTCTTGATCACGCTAACAATACGGTGAGCTTCTCGGCTTCATCTACCCTTGGACAAGATTCTCTCTGATTTTGAATTTGGCCTCTTGTCTTTCAAAGGAACTAGGCAATACATAATTTTAAGAGGAGGAGTCGCCTCCAACTACAGCTAAATCATGTTGCCCATGTTTCACTCTCGTGGAAGCCAGGACGGTGGGTCTTGGAATAAATCTAAGAGCTAATCCAGAACAGGTTTGATCCCTTGCAGCATGTTAACTTGCACTTCATCTTCAAATTTTTGTATCTGGGCCAAGAAGTATGGACAACCCCATGAAATGTACTGACCTCCATCATAGAAACGTTGGCATGGACCAAACTCAGAATCTAAATGAAGAAGCATTGTGGCTGTAAAGGGATCAAACGTTCTAATGAAAGGTAAATGAATTCCTTGTTTTTTCAGAGCCACGGATCACCTAGAATCACGTCAAATGGGTCAAGAAGGTTGAGTATCTTCAACTTAGCGCTCTCTTTGTTTATCCTCCAATATCACATATCTTTCTTTGCAAGTACGGGTTGTACAGCTGTCACGTATGAAAATTCCATGGATGCATCAGGTCCAGTAAAACAGAATTTTTGTGTCCCATCAACTGGTCCACACTTGCACGTACACAGATAAGCTATGTAGGAAACATATCACCTTGTCAACCGGCCTGAGGGAAATGGACTAGAAAACAGGGCCAAAAAATGCCACCTGCCATCTGCTCATAGCATTTCAGCTAGGAGAATCTATCACCCTCAGAATCACGGTTCCACACTGACCAGCTCCTAGGAAGTCACTTGCTAGCAACTGTGCCCACTTAACACTTGGTCACTTTCGCGCGAGGTCCTAGTCAGGACTAACTCCTTGGGCTTAGACCAACCACTGCCTTCTTTATACTATTCCTTAGCTGGACAGCTCTGTGAGAAGTATCTAAGGCCAAATTGTGTAATTAGAATGAGGAATGAGCCTGGTACATATAGACCTAGGCCTGGCTTCTAAGGTGTGTGGGTGGTGGCACTTTTGGGGGTGGCCACTCTACACCACCTCACCAGCTTGCCAATTGGAGAATCCAATGACCACCAAGTGGCACATCCTCCTCATACATAGAGAAGCGTCCAGAAAACTTCCCCTGTGTAGGAAGGTCAAAAGAACCTTCCTGCTCACATCAAGACTCGATCACAAGACCTGTTGTTCCTAAGTCCAACGTGCTATGCATTGGGCTAATTCGGGTGTCTTGCTTGGACTTGTACCACCAACAAGGTTTAGGGGACTTACTCCAAGGGAGCAGTGCATGCCCAACCTGTCCGGAAAGCCATAGCAGTGGCCAAGGGGCATTAAAAAACAACAATCTCTGCCTTGCACCTCTGGCCACCTGCCGTGGTAATCTTCTTCCATATGAATCCGTAGCTTTGTGTTGTGTTTGTGTACCTCAGCTGTCTTGGTCTTTAGTCCTCATCTCCGGCATCCACCATGTCAATTCCTTGAGTGCCTGCAGCGTGCAAGTCGCAATCAAGCGGCTTTGTCAAGAAGTATGCAAGAATCATCCTTGTTTCCATGTGCTCTAGTTCCATGACACCCTTGGCGACAAGTTCACGTGAGCAGTACCAAACATCGATGTGCTTTGTGTGTTGGGAGATCATGTCGTCCTCCTCCATAGCGATGGCGCTCTGGTTGTCAACGCCGATGACCGTTGCTTCCTCTTGTGGTGCCTTGATCTTGTTGAGCAGACTGCAAAGCCACTGTGTTTCCTAGCACACTTCCCAGAGTGCGATGTACTGCGCCTCAGCAGTAGAGAGCGACATACAATCGTGCTTCCTGCTAGCCCATAAGACTGCGCTACCGTTGATAAGGCAGACAAAGCCCAAGGTGGACTTCCTGTCATCAATCTTCCCTCCCCAGTCTGCTTCCCTATACCATGTGATTCCCAGCAAGTCTGATCCTTCAAGATCTCCAGACTGAAGTCCCACATGGCATGTATTTTTGAGATAGCAGAAGATCCGCTTCACGGCTTGCAAGTGTTGCGGCCCAGAGTTAGCCACGAACCTGCTCCCCTGACCTACTGCATAAGCGATGTCAGGTCCCGTCCTCACCATCGCGTACATGAGGCTCCCGACGGCGGACTGGTACGGAATGTTTTGCATTTCCCTTTGCTCTGCCTTGTTGCTCAGATTCATTGAGGAGGAGAGCTTGCACTCGGAGGCCATGTGGGTGCTGACGGGTTTGCAGTCTTCCATGTTGTAGCGCTTCAAGATGTCCATGATATACTTGGTCTGGTTGAGCTCGATGGTGCCTGCTTTGAGGTTGTGGTGAACGGCAATGCGGAGGCAATACTTGAGAGGATCGATGTCCTTTATCTTGAACCTGCTGCTCAGCTGCTTCTTAAGGTCCGCAAGGGCCTCATGAAAGGAGGAGCACATGATTAATTCATCGACATACAACACCACAAGAAGCAAGCCACGCTCATCCTCCCGTACATAGAAACTAGGGTCATTCTTACAATGCGCTAAGGAGGGCTCAGCCATGAAGCCGTCCAGTTCCTTGTACCAGATTCGGGGGGTTTGTTTCAGCCCATACAACGCCTTCACCAGCTTGCACACCTTACCCTCGAGTGCTTTGACACCTTCCGGTACCTCCATCAGCACCTCCTTGTCTAGCTTCTAGTAAAGGAAAGCTGTCTTGATATCCATCTGTTTCATCTCAAGGTCTTCGGCAGCAGCGCCGGCCAGCAGGGACCTGATTGTTAGATTCTATGTACATGTATTTCTTGTGTTCGTGAGTACGCATGACACATTGGTCCCGGCAATGGAAGTGATGCATCGTGAGCACACCGCATCCCGGCGCATCCTCACAACATCCCAGGATTTGTGCCCTTGTGTGCTCGTCTCCACCCTGGCCACGTGGCCTGTTGACTCTCCCTACTAGGCTGCTCTCACATGGTTGACCTGGTTTAGCGACATCTCGATGCAACTCTTGAGAGACCTAGATTAGTCCCTCACTCAGAGCCTTTGAGGACAGCTGTAGGCTTTTTTGCATTTTTAGTTTGTTTAGGTGCCCTCGGGTTATCCGAGTTTGGAAACCCAACTTTGAGGGGGCAAGGAAGGGCTTTGCCCTCGCACTTCGTAGGTTGCCAAAGAGATTCACTCGCCGGCCGCTTGGTGAGGATCAACTAGCGATCATCACTCGTAAGAGGGGAACCTCCCCTTACTCATACACTTGTGTTTCTTTTGGGATGGCCGTCCGATGATTCTGACCCTAGCTCACCCCACAGCGGATCATGTGCCTTGAAACAAGTTATGATCTTCTCCTTAGAAGATTCTCATGGTATCAGAGCAGGTTCACAGGCTTGATACGGGCGCGTCGGTAGGGAAACCATCAAAGTAGGGGGCAGCCAGATTTGCACATGTGGAGGACCACGTGCGCTTGGAGTCAAAGGCGGCTCCACGGTGGGTATAGGGGCGTCAAACACGTCCCTAGGATGCCCCACAGACTCTGCATGAGGCGCTGAGGAAACGGAGCCGTTTGCAATGATTGTTGTGGTCGTGGGATGGCGGCACCAACCCACTAGACACCCCAAAGGTCACCCAAACAGGGAGGGACCGGTCAGGTGGGATGGGGATGGGCAAGGGAAGGGGATAGGGGTCTATTGCAGGTACCCCAGCAGTCCTCCTGGTGGTTTTCCAGAGTCCAGGACTCTCATCCAAAAAACTGAGCCCAAAGTGGGCCCAGCAAATTGCTGCTGAAATTTTGTTGATCGGCAAGAGGACCATCTAGTCAAGGCCAGCACTCTCGATAGTAAGAATGTCGAACGCCGGAGGCAGTGTAGCTGGTGGGAGGGTCGATGGGACTCAAGGAGGTGAGCCCTTGACCGTGACCCTCACGGCCGTTGCTGTGGCACAACTAGGATTGGGGTCTAAGGATCTGTCACCACCACAGCTGGGAACAAGGGACTTTGTAGCCTGGAAGGGCCTGTTTCTTGACTGGGCCGCAGAGCATCGGTTGGAGGTCTACTACCTCCAGCCGGCTCCCGACACTGCTGAAGCACAAATCCTCCTTCGCGCATTCAATGCACTCCGTCGCACGCTCCCAGACTCAGATTCATATGCACTATGCGAGTACCCCTTTGGAGGAAGGAGAGCGGATCTGGCAGACTCCCGCACGCGAGACCCTCGACCGCATGAGGCGTGGAAAAACTACTCGGCAGGAGGAACAAGGCATGACCCTCATCATTACCCTGCGAGACAAACTTCGCAACCTCCTCCCCGAGCCCGGAGCACCCGTAGCAGAATACTGGGATGAGGCCATCGACATTCGGCGACATCTCCTCGGGCTCGCCATGGCATGTTCTATCTTGGAGTGGCTGGATCTTGTGCTATTGCACCTTGGCGAACAGTACAAAGACTTCCGCCATGACGTTTTCCGCCGACATCAAGTGGTAGCGATCGAGGGTATTGAACATCAGACCACTGTACCATATGCTTTCAGCGGACAGGGTTGCCAGAATGGGGTTACAGAATGGTGGGAATTTCTGGGTATCAAACATCAGACCACTGTACCATATGCGCCACATCAGAATGGGGTTGCAGAATGGTGGCACAATGTATTAGGCAATTCAATTTGCACGCTACTCACAAAATCAGGTCTGTCGTTCTGCTTCTGGGAGGAGGCAGTCAAAGTATGTCACTTTGGTGTGGAATTGTGTTCCGCAAGGTCCAATGCCAAAGGCTGTGACACCTTGGACATTCTGGTTTAGGGAGAAGGCTGACCTGAGACCGGCGCGGGTATGGGAAACCATGGCCTGCGTGTGGTTTCCTCAATCCCAACGCGAACACAAACTTAGTCCACGTGGCCGTTGGTGTGTGTTTGTTGATGTCTCTCATGCCTCAAAGGCATGGCGGTTTTGGGATCCCACACACCATGCTTTCGTTGAGAGCCAAGATGCGTCTTTCCTTGAACATATGCCATTCAAGGAGTTCCGCACACTCCGGCAGGCTCCGCCAATGCCCCCTCCCCAGCAATATCCCCAGTACGTGAGTGTGCCCATCTTTTTCCCCAGCCACGCACAACGGTCTGGCAGACCAGTACCACGAGACCTTGATGCAGTCTCGCCTATGCCTGCGGATCTGCTGACACCTACAGATCTCGCGAGCGAGACCTCAGGTACTACATCTGCCCCACCTGAGCTAGATCTCAGGGAAAGGCATACTGACACTGAGGTAGCAACAATGCCACCTGCTGAGCCCATGCGGAGATCACTGTGTTATTTGCCTTGGGTTGACTACAGACAATTCTTTCACATAGTTGGGGTCAAAAGCGAGGAGATCTCACTGACTAAACCACTGATGTTAACAGAGGCGAGGGGGCACGTCGATGCTCCTGAGTGGGAGAAAGCCATGATGGTAGAGCTGAACGCTCTCCTGGATCATGGCGTGTACCAACTAGTGCCCTTGCCACCCGAAAGGAAAGCAATTGATGTCAAATGGGTGTCCAAACTGAAACGCAACCTGGCTGGTCTGATTGAAAAGTACAAAGCCAGACTGGGGGACAAGGGATTCCACTAAATACCAAAACAGGAATTTACTGACGCCTACGTGCCTGTCGGAAAGCATGGGACAGGCCGCATGTTGCTGGCAGTTGCAACAAGTGAGGATTGGGACATCCACCAAATTGATGTGAAAAATGCATTCCTCAATAGACCTCTTGAAGAGGAACTGTGTGTAAAACAACCAAAATGTTTTGATGATGGCACCGACAGGGTGTGGTTACTGCTGAAAGCTCTCTATGGTCTCAAACAAGCCCCAAGGTGTTAGAACAAGGAAATCCGACGCACACTGGAACATGGTGGGTTTACAGAAAGCATCTGTGATCCATCGTTGTTTCTACGATGGGAGGGCGGTGTACCAATTCCTCTGCCTGTCTATATGGATGACCTGTTAATCTTGTCTCCTTCATCCAGCCTCATAGCACAAACCAAAGCACTGCTCACTACGCACGACCACATTACGGAATCAGGTGAAGCAAAAAATCTTCTGGGCATGACCATATTCAGGAACAGACCAGCACGAACACTTGCACTGCATCAAGGACGGTTCATTACACACCTGACCACACAGTTTGAACACCTTCTGCAACATGTACCACCACAGCACTCACCCATGAGCCCTGACGTCTATGCTCACCTGCTAGATGTACAGACAAAGGACTATGGACCGGCAACAGATCATGGGCAGCCTGTCATACTTAGCCACCACTACGCGACTGGATATCTCATGTGCGGTTTATGTGCTTGCCCAGATCAGTTAACAACCATGCAGCACGCATCACAAGGCATTGCTCAAGTTTCTGAGTTTTGTATTGGAAATGGCTGAGCTTGGACTGGTGTTTGCTTCGGCTCAAGATCCAATGCTTGATGGCTATTGTGACAGAAATTATGCTCGCAATTGTGCAGCCCGTGGTGGTTACGTGTTTTGCGCATGGGGCACAGCTGTGTCATGGCACAGTGCAAAGCAGTCGTGTAGTATTGCTGAATCTCAGTACATGGCATTGGGCGAGGCGGCATGTGAGGGCATCTGCCTTGCACGCCTGTTGCAAGAATTGGGATTTGAGGTGCCTGTTGTGTCATTGCATAGCGACAAATCCTCTGCACACCGCATTACCGCCGATGATGGTGTGCTGCATATCAACGCCGAATACCACTTTGTACAAGAAGCTACTGAAGCCAGTGTCATCCAAGTTTGTGCCATGAGTGAGGGGACGCAGTTGGCAGATTTCCTCACCAAATCCCTCCCTTCTCCGTCCCTCCTGTTTCAACTGCATCAATTGGGTTGCAAGCCTGCCACACGCCCGTCCAAGGGGGCATGTAATTTTGATGTACATGTATTGCTTTTGGTCGTGAGTGCGCAGGACACGTTGGTCCCGGGAGTGGAGGTGATGCATCGCGAGCACACCGCATCCCGGCGTATTCTCACAGCATCCCAGAATTTGTACCCGTGTATGCTCGTCTCCACCCTTGCCACGTGGCCTGTTGACTCTCCCTACTTGGGTGCTCTCACATGGTTGTCCTGGTTTATCAGCATCTCGATGCAACTCTTGAGAGACCTAGATTAGTCCTTCATTCAGAGATTTTTAGGAAAAGTATAGGTTTGTTTGCAGTTTGAGTTTACTTCAGTGCCCTCGGGTTATCCGCGTTCAGAAACCCAACTTCAAGGGGGCGAGTGAGGGCTTTTTCCTTGCACTTCGCAGGTTTCCAGCAAGCTACGCTGGCCAGCCGCTGGGTTAGGATCAACTAGCGATCCTCACCCATAAGAGGGGTACCTCCCTTTACTCAGACACTTGTGTTTGTTTTAGGATGGCTGTCTGAAAATTCTGACCCTAGCTCACCCCACAGTGGATTATGTGCCTTGAAACAAGTTGCGATCTGATCCTTGGAAGATTCTAACTGATGGAGGCAAACATGATGACCAGTGCAAAGGTCACATCGTACTCTAACCCTGCTCCCAATGAGAAGCCCTTTGCCATGACCCTTACCTTGTACTTTTCAATGCTATTGTCTTGCTTCCGCTTCAGCCTGAGCACCCACGTTGAGCCCACCACGTGAGTGTTAGTGGGTCTGTCCACCAGCACCCATGTGCCATTTTCTTCGATGGACGCAAGTTCACTGTCCACCGCCTCCTTCTATTTGGCCGCATCGGGCCTTGCCAGCGCCTCAGCCACAGTAAGCGGCTCTCCCTAAGCCAAACAGGACCAGCTCAGTCCAGTCCAGTTTCCGGTGTCAGCCTCGTACTTTGGCTTTTGTTTTCTCTGACGTGTGCTGTGGCGCTGCATTGCTGGTGCCTCGTCTTTGCTTTGTTGTTGTTCCCGTGGTGCTGGCTGTCCTGAATTTAATTTTCCTCTTGTGAAAAGCCACTGGCCCCCAAGCTGGTCTCAGAGGCCTCGGACATCTCCAACTCTGTGTCAGAGCCCGCCGCTACGTCAGCCTGCACAGCCGCTCTCCCTCCCAGACCACTCTTCTCCATGGCCTGCCGCACTGGTACCACCTGCCAGTTTTCAGGAGCTTGATCTCCTGACTCCAGCAACACTAACCACTCTCCCTGTTTGGGAGCTTGCGTGGGATCAACCAGCTCTTCCATTCTTTGAGCTTTGAGGGCAACGGTCCGCTAAGCCATAGCAGTTTCCAAGGGGCAACGTTCTGTGTGGCGACCGTTGCGCTCAAAGCAGTTTCAGAGCTTTGAGTGCAACGTTCTGTGTGGCGACCGCTGCGCTCAAAGCTCCTCCGTGCGGAAAGTACTTGCTACCACCTGTCCGCTAAGCCATAGCAGTGGCCAAGGGGCATTAAAGAACAACACACCTTACACGGAGGGCACTCACACCCATGGGTGAACTCCTGAAATGCATCATGAAACTCGTCTCGAAAGAGATATGCGCATCCCAGTGCATGGATTGGCCACGTGAAATCTAGCCCTTTCTTTGTCGAAGTCCCCTAGGTGAGGTTGGCCATCTCCAAACTGACCACATCTGATCCCGTCTTGGCACCATACCTGCCATGGGCCACTTGTGATCTGACTCTCTTCCAGAGAACTCGTAGCCTTGGTTGCCACTTGGAAATGGTTCTCTCCAGCACATGGATCTGAATCACATGCACACCAGTCAGAAAGAAGGAAATCAACGGTTAAAACTAATGAGAGAATTTAAACTACAAAAAAACAACATGAAATCACAATGGATAAGGGGCATTACCATTTATCACACAAAGTAACCACTGTCTCTTCCATTGCAGAGGCTCCTCGTCATTGGATGAGTCTGATGAGGAGGCTCCTCTACAGTCTCCCACTCCATAGACTCGGAAGTGACGTAATCGGAGGAGGATGCCTCATCGTCTGATGGCTTTGGGAGTCCCAGGGTCATCAACCTAAAATGAGAACACTGGTTTGGCTCCCCCTGCACGTTCCCCTAGTGCCGCTACCTAGCCATCAGCGTCAGGAGCACTTGTTGCCTTAGCTGCAAGACACTTGCTGAAGCGGGCCGCGGGTGCAAATTCACCTGCTGGAGCTGTACTTGCTGGTTTTGCACGTACGCTTCATGCCTGTCATTCACAAGCTCGGCGTCCAGTGCTCCGGCGTCAGGTGTTGCACCACGTCATGCTCACACAGTTCAGTGGCCACAACCACCATCCCCACAAACCCAGTGACCTGAAGCAAACTGACTGGCACACGCAGCTGCAACATTGCCTGGTGATAGGGCAGGATGGTTAGTGTAGCACTTTGGAGGATGTCCAGCCAGCCTGCAGTGGCTGCAGATGCGCTCGCGCTTGTGCAGCTCATTGCGATCCATGGGCTTTGATCTCGGTCGGTTAGCACCCTGCTTCTTGTCTAACGGGCCCCATCCTTTCTCAGCGCACTACAGCTTGCACAGATTGACCCCCAGTATGGGGTGGCGGTATTTCCGCGGAGGAATACGGGCTTACACCTGCATCAAGCATGAGGCTGACCGTGTTCTGGCATGGGTAACCATACTCGGCCCACTGGCAGCAGCTGCACTAAGTGCGTGCATACTCCACCGGCCAGTGAGGCTCTTAAGGACCGCCACAGTTCCAGAAAGCCTCCCCGCCACGATGATTTCAATACTCCCAGGCGTGTTGCATATACGTTTTAATCTTATTGCCGGCAAGCAGGGCAAGCGTGGTCTTGTAGTCATGTGTTAACATGCACCGTTCTGCAAAAAGGTTCTATACCCACACAAACAACTACACAAAGCAGTGGAAGGATTAGAGTAGCCACAAGTCCATGATGCGGGCGTTAGGGACTGGGCCGTGTTGCTGGTTGTGTGTCCATCCCGCAACATAGCAGAGTACGATCTACTCCACTTGTTGAGCTGGGTACCCGACTCCCCACCGCCGCCGAAGATGTAATCCTCTCTTTGCTTTACCGAGTGTGAGATCTTGGCCCAGACGCGCCGGAACTCATTGGCGGTGAAGGCATGCACAAGGTTCCAAAAGAGGTACCCGGCAACCCTACCAGCCTTAGACCTGACATTCTCTACCAGCACATCCGCCTTAGCGGATGTGCTGCACGCAGAACGTGTGCCTAGCACCCGGCACCTCACGGGAAAAAGTAGCCAGCAGCCCGGCATCACGGTCAGAGATGATGGATGTGACGCGGTCCTTGGCTGTGGGATATGTATGTGGCACCCACTGAAAAAACCAAGTCCAATCATCTTTGTCTTTCTACCTCCAGTGCGCCCACGCCATAGGAACAGAGTAATTCTTAGCGTTCCAATGCTGCGTAATCAAGAGGACATGTTTGAAACGATTTTTCAAGAACGTTGCGTCCATGGTGACCACGCACGGGACATGGTTCCAGCNAAAGTAGCCAGCAGCCCGGCATCACGGTCAGAGATGATGGATGTGACGCGGTCCTTGGCTGTGGGATATGTATGTGGCACCCACTGAAAAAACCAAGTCCAATCATCTTTGTCTTTCTACCTCCAGTGCGCCCACGCCATAGGAACAGAGTAATTCTTAGCGTTCCAATGCTGCGTAATCAAGAGGACATGTTTGAAACGATTTTTCAAGAACGTTGCGTCCATGGTGACCACGCACGGGACATGGTTCCAGCCCTCAGGGCACGCTCCGGGTGCGATGAAGGCTAGGCAAAACAGCTCCTTTCCATAATGCTCCATGGAAGTGACAGTCCAGGGGCAAGTCATGGAGCGCATGAGAACACATTTTCACCAACAGCCAGTCATAGAATACATGGAGAGAATCCGAAAATCATCGGTAAAGATAAACATCGGTGATTTATGCTAGGAATAGAGACCACGACAAGGTCTTACTTTCCATCAGCTTCCTTCTGGGCCCCCTTCTTGGTAAAGTAGACGGCCAAATAGTTGAGCTTCTCACCGGAGTGAGCCTTGAAAACATTCTACATCATCTTGGAGTAAGTAGAGGACATCTTATTCACCGCCTCATGTGTTGCAGAACCCATGCGATACGGCATGCCTGGCCTCCCTTTCTTATGTTAAGAGTGCACTTATGCCCATGGAAGTACTCCGCAATAATGATGTTGCTGTGTTTGCACAAGTAGTGTGACTTGAGGAGCCACATACATCTCGCGGTCTCCCACTGGCCGCATTGCACCTCCATACAGGTCGGCTCGCTGCAGACCCACGAAAGAGGAATGCCACAGTGCACTGTAAATTCTTGGAAAGCTTCTTCATGTGCTTCCATGTTGCAGAAATCTTGGCCACCCGGGAATTCCATGCATCTTCCCTGACGCTTCCAAGCCCGTGAAGCAAGAGTGGCTTGCAACTCCTGGCCCGTTTCTCCGGCAGGGATGGAGGAGTGTCTTCATCCAAGGACTCTGTACACAACACATGTACTACAGCGCTAGAAGTATGCGTATGAACTTTAGATGCAAGATAGAGCAGTCAGTGGTTAGAAAAAAGTGTACTTCAACATAGCAGGGAGTCCAAGCCCATCGGCCGCAACGACATAACAACACACTTTGTGGGTTCCACCCACCCACATGAGACACACGAAGAGGAATGACTCGTTGAATTCCTCCAAATTTCATTTTCCACTCTTCAACACATTCTGGATAGCGCGGGTCATACTTTCCAGGAAATTGATATGGTAGTTATAGTTGTGATCCTTCCACTCGGTGGATAAGGAGGTTGGTGGGTGGAAACATGAGACCAAGACCTTGGGCATGCCATTGTCTTCTTCGTCCATATGATCGCCTTGTGAAGTGTAAAGAATGGCAACCATCTTGGCCAAAAGTGGGTAAAACATGCTATACCATAGGGGTGCCGTAGTTTCCATCCTACCTGGCATGTGGACTTCACAATCACCTGTTGTCAACAGGAGGAGAAGCGTCATTCCAGAAGCAAGGTCTATCTGTTACGAGAAGTCGACATTGGAAGGACATGATGTCTACGTATAAAAATGACTTAACAGTAATAATCCTTATAGACAATGAGAGATTAATTCATCACTGCATGGTGGTTGTCCGGCTTTCCATGCTTGACAACCACCACTAAGCATGAAAAGGCTGAGGGAAAGAAAATGGAACCGTTGCATAATTTGCTCTTACGGCAGGAACACCGACAAAGTGGCCCCGCCATCATTCGTATGAGCACCCTTGATGACATGTTGCCGCTTCTCAAGATATGTGCCAGCTAGCGCCTCATGAATGTAGATGTGGACAAGCAACGTCCACCTGGAAACCTCCCGCATGAGCAAGATGTTGGGATAACTAGACTCCGTTTGCGCGTTATCGAGATGAATTCTCAATCGCAGTGATTCATGGTCCTTTTTCAAGTACATGATGATGATGATGATGATGATGATGATGTTTATGTTGTTGATGATGATGATGATGATGATGATGATGACGATGATAGTGTCACCTTTACATTATTCATCGAAAACTCACCCCACCCCCAAACGGGCTAAGAAAGCANACCTGGAAACCTCCCGCATGAGCAAGATGTTGGGATAACTAGACTCCGTTTGCGCGTTATCGAGATGAATTCTCAATCGCAGTGATTCATGGTCCTTTTTCAAGTACATGATGATGATGATGATGATGATGATGATGATGTTTATGTTGTTGATGATGATGATGATGATGATGATGATGATGATGATGATGATGATGATGATGATGATGATGATGATGACGATGATAGTGTCACCTTTACATTATTCATCGAAAACTCACCCCACCCCCAAACGGGCTAAGAAAGCAAGGATACAACATCACCTTTTTCATGTATACCATATGACATGAATCGTTCTTTGCATACAACGACTCAAGCAGTCAATGAGCCATACTTTGATCTGCCGGTTGTATAAATCTTTGCAGAATAGAAAAAGAAAATGTATCCAATACCCACATTTGAAAAACAAAATTTATGCTCAACCAGTTTGGAACCAAGCTGTTTGAAATAGTGGGTGCTGAGAAATTTCTAGGAAGCTTCCTAGACTTGCTGCTGCTGACGTGGCGACACTCTCCTGTAAGATGGCGCACTAGCCATCAAGCATGTGCAAGAAACAGCGAGGGTTACGCTAGGGAGACCTTCAAAGCCTCATAAGCTTCAATATCTTAGTAACACAGAGAGAATTGACAACTAACAAGTACACAGCATAAATAGTTGCCATGGCGCACGGCGGGTGACGCACACGATAGTGTCGGTTTGTCCTAAAACCAACCCAAAACCACTATTTTGGCCGTAACTCTGCGCACAGGTATCCAAACACAACACCGTCTGAACCTAGAGATGCAAAATCTTAAGACAAATGTTACAACTGGTCACACACACAGGTCCAGCA
The DNA here is from genome assembly GCA_023375785.1 of Penium margaritaceum. Classification (NCBI taxonomy): domain Eukaryota; kingdom Viridiplantae; phylum Streptophyta; class Zygnematophyceae; order Desmidiales; family Peniaceae; genus Penium; species Penium margaritaceum. The sequence goes on along the minus strand of SZWC01001260.1, from coordinate 60,406 downwards.
TCAATCAGTGGAAAGACAATGCAAAACATGCAAATCTGCTCAGGAGTTAGCCCACCGAGAAAACACTAGCGACTATTGAAAAACTGCTAAGCATCCCAGAAAGCACCCGCGACTTCGTGGAAACTGTCTGGCAGCTTCTGGTGGGTGGTCCCACCACCAGTCGATGCTCCGGCGCCAGATGGGTCTTCATCAAGGATCCGCACAAGCATGGACACGGCCGAGTGGTCACAGTAAATTGTACAAACCACCAGTCGATGCTCCGGCGCCAGACGGGGATGCCTCACATCACAACACTCCCCCATGACCCAATGGTATGCATACACGTGCAGAACTGACACAGGTGCATAACAAGATGCTCAACAGTCCATGCTCACACACCCAACTCTCAGCCACTCTCAAGCAAGGAATGCGGCCCGACAAAATGAATGGCCACCATGAACTTTCCGTGCGCAAGCCCCTTGGTGAAGAATTCAGCCCATTGCATGTTCGTGCCGACCCAAATGACGAAGATCACCTGTCGTCCCACAATATTACACACGAAGCAATGCTCTAAAGCAATGTGCTTTGTACTTGCATGAATTACACCAGAGTTCATTGTAATGGAAAGAGCACTCTGGTTTTCACAGCGCACAACGACGCAAGGCATAGACTGACGCAAGTCACAAAACAAACGCTACAGCCACACCGCCTCAGAAGCCCAAGCCCGAAGACCAAGATAGGCAACCTCTGATGAGCTACATGTGATACAACCCTGCTTACCGGTGTGCCATGACACAGCAGTACCACCTAGTAGGAACATGCAGCCTGTTTGACTACGCCAATCAGGACTCTATGCCTAGTCACGGTCTGTGTAGCCACCGATTACCACCGAACACTATCATTGAAAGTAGAGTCCAAGGTACAGTATGGAGACCACATATCGCACCACTCGCATAGCTGCGTGAAGGGCTGTCGCCCGAGGACACTGTGAAAACTGTACAAGGAGGTTTACGGCACAGGCAATGTCGGTTCGTGTAGAAGTGGCCAAGTACATCAAAGAGCCAATCAGGCGCAAGTACACGGTCACGTCCATTGTCTCCCCCAACTGTGCTGGATCATCCACCTTCAGATCATCCTACCCGTCAGGTGTGATAGGGGTGGAGGGAGTGAGAGCTGCATTAAGGAGATCAGCAAACCGCTCCCCCACAATGCTAGCATAACGTGCCTGATTCAAAAAGAGTGTCCGCCGCTGAAGATCACACATGATCTCCATCCCAAGAAACACAACTGCGGGATCAAGGTCCTTCATCTTGTAGGCGGGCTGAAGTGTTGGCCTGAGGAGCCAGCCTTGGAGCAGCCAGCCTCTCTCACCCAAGTCCCTCTAAAATAGTTGGAAGCATGAACCAGGTTAGCTTGGTTTCCTCAAGGGTGTACACACACCCTCAGGCCAACATGAAGGACTGCCTTGGCCTCCTTTGTGACCTTCAAAGAAGAAGACACAATCAAGAGGTTGCCCACATAGACTAGGATGGTGGTGAAGCTCTCACCTGTCCATCTAAGAAAGAGGGACGGGTCAGCGTCACTCTGCATGTAATCGGCATGTGTCGGTGTGCCGGTGATCTCCAAGTTCGAGTACCTGGGTGATTGTTACTGGCGCTAAAACTGGCGCCATCACTTCTGAGTAACAAACCCAGAGCACTCAGAGTTAGACTCTAGAGCAGCGAACTCAGGGAACAGCAGACTAAGCAACAAGCGTGGAAGCCCGCACGTTGCATCAACAACGCTGCTGCCCCAACTTGCTGCCTAGGATTTCTAGCTTGGTATCAAAAGCAGAGCGTAGCAACAGCAGTAGAAGATTGGCATACACGTGCCAGAAAATGCCGGCGGACCCCCATACGCGCCGGTGCAGGGGAAATGCTGCCAGATTTTTTCCGGCAGCATTGACCAGCCTGGTGGCGGCGTCAGAGTTTCCCCATGGCCACTGGGCCAGGGGAAATGCTGACGGATGTTTTCACCAGCACTGACCCCCACGCGTGACACGAGGAGGTGAGCGGCCAGCGACGTCACGCACCACGACGACGACGCACGTCGCGACGTCAACCAGGTGTGACCGTGTTGCAAGCAGCAACAAGAGGAGCAGCTTGCATTAGCAGCGATTTGTGCTAGTAGACAAGCAGCAACTCTCCACAGCAACAATAGCCGGCAGTAGCAGCAGCTTGTGACAGCTAACAGCAACAGTAGCCCTTAGCAGCAAGCAGCAGCAAGCAGCAGCAGTAGCCAGCAGAAGCTCACAGCAACAGCAATGCGCAGCAGTAGCGAGTAGCAATAGCAAAGAGCAGCAACCAGCAGCAGCCTGCAGCAGCCAGCAGTAGCAGCTATAGCACAAGCCAGCACCAGCTCGCAGCATCGGCACCTGCAGCTTGCAACAGTAGCAGGTGCAGCTTCTCGTAGCCCGCGGCCTGCACCGAGCAAGGAGGTGCGAGCAGTAAGCTCGATGCTCGCTGCTTGCACCCCGCAGCAAGCAGTAAGCAGCGAGGAACAAGCTTGTTGATTGCTACTTGCGGCTCACAACAAGTGGCGAGCTCGATGTGACGACCAAGAAAGAAAAAAGGGAAAAAAAATCCCCATCCCACAAGAAGCTCTACAGCGGCTATAGCTACCACCACAGCCGCTCTAGTAGCTACAACAGCACACAGAATCTCAGCAGCAGCAGCTGCTGCTGCTGTTGCAACAGCAACTGCTGCTATTGCTGTAACAGAAATTGTATTAGTAGCAGCAGCAGTAGTAGCAATAGCAGCAACTACAACGGTAGCAACAGCCGCTGTTGTAACAACAGCCACAGTAGCAGCAACAGTAGTAGCAGCAACAGCTGCTGCAACAGCAGACTAGCAGTAATAGCAACAACAGCATAAATGGTAGTAGCAGCAGCTACAGCAACAGTAGAAGCCACCTTGCAGTTGACATAGCAGCAGCTCCAACAACAGCCGCTGTTGACATCAGCAATTCTCAACTGACATCACTGCTAATGTCACCAACAAAAAAAAACAATCTAAAGCAACAGCTCTACAGCTAACGTAGCAGCAGCTCCTAATGTCAACCATCCTAGGCTAACAGCAATAATGACATCAGAAGCACACACAGGAAAAGAAAAAGGGGAACAAGGAGGGCCAAAAAAACATTATGGCTGATAGCCCTCGTGGAGAGGGGTCCTCTTCTGTTTGGGGGACCCCTAGCCCCCCATTCCTGCAGCAGATATTTTTGGAAAATGTGTTCCAACGTGGATCTGGCCGTCTAGCATTTGCACGGCATGTTTGGGCAAGTTCGGAGATGAAGCGTGAGCTTTCTGGTCGCCTCACGCTATGGGGGAGAGGATTTGAGACAGTCAGTTTTGCAAAGAGGATAACGTCATTTTGCGTTTTATTTTGTACATGGACATGATCACATCATTTATAGGGCTAGTCATGAGCTTTCCAATGCACCAAACTACGCGCCATTCGGCCAAGCATAGCTCAAGTTATGCTTGCCGAAGCGCAGGTCTCACCCACCACAGAAACGCCTAACGCCTCCATGGCGCCCACACGCCGTGGCGCCTTCCTTCACGTACGAAGCGCCTTTCCCAAGGCGCAGGTCCACTTGCACATGGTGTAGGGGTCCCCTACACTGTTTTCACACACCCTACCCACTTTCGGGTCGAGTTTGGTGATGGGGTGTGACGAGGTTCGAAACCTGTCCGCGGACCTGCAGTCAGAATTTTGACGAAGTCCCCGAGTAACAAAACGTACTACTCAGTTTCGGACGTCGAGCCATGATTTTAGCTAAGTCCCCCAGTAACAACCCGCACTACTGGATCCGGTGGATGATCCACCTGATCAGGTGGATTATCCACAGGACGCCTCGGCAGGCCTTCCGGAGCAATTTCTCCAGATGGTATTTTTGTTACTCAATCCGGTCGATTATCCACCGGATTTCGAGTCGCAGCCGGCTCCNTTTCCACACACCCTACCCACTTTTGGGTCGAGTTTGGTGATGGGGTGTGACGAGGTTCGAAACCTGTCCGCGGACCTGCAGTCAGAATTTTGACGAAGTCCCCGAGTAACAAAACGTACTACTCAGTTTCGGACGTCGAGCCATGATTTTAGCTAAGTCCCCCAGTAACAACCCGCACTACTGGATCCGGTGGATGATCCACCTGATCAGGTGGATTATCCACAGGACGCCTCGGCAGGCCTTCCGGAGCAATTTCTCCAGATGGTATTTTTGTTACTCAATCCGGTCGATTATCCACCGGATTTCGAGTCGCAGCCGGCTCCCAGAGTCGCTGCGCACACCCCAACTTTTGAAGGCCATATCTCCCTTGATATTTGTCCAATTCCGGCGAAATAACTTTAAGGGGCAATCCTCAATTTTAGGATCTGAGCAATCCTCGAGTCGCCAGATCCACCGGCGCTGAGTTCTCACTTATTGGCAGCTCGTCGGCGCCTCCCGGCGCCGCACTTGGGCATGCGGAGGGGCAATTTTTCAACATTCTCCCCCTTGCACCTGCCATGCCCGCTGCTCATGCTTGCACTCACTCATCTTCCGCTGCACCCTCCAGCCCATCATAGCTGGTCTTCCCAAGCCCGGCCACACTCACGTGCCGGTCCGCGGGTTGCGCTTTGGTCAAGTAATCCGGAAGTTTGTTGTGCGTGCTACAACCTTGTAGCACCACCTGCCCCTATTCAGTCATGTCTGTTCTTCTTTTATTTGCACAATGGATGCCAACGCTGACTTCACGGCGGCATCCCATTGCTCCCCCTCGGGCCACGCAAGAGCCTCTTGCACGGTTGTCGGATTTGTTGATGCAGCCGGCATGCACCGCGTCATGTCGATCCATCGACCGGTGCCTGCATTGCAGCGCTTCCCCGCTCTGCTACAATCCTTCCGACTCTGCTCGCTCCGGCAAATCATCAACCGGACGGCTCCCCGAGGGTCTCTACCGCTCCGGCGAATCATCGACCGGATGGGCAGCGCGTCCGGAGGATTTTTCTCGGACGCCCAACGCGAACTCCACCAGGAGTCCACGCTTTGGCACTTGTAGTGCCTCCTCTGACGGATCTTCCGCCGGATCTTCAGCCTAGCTTCTATGTCGTCGGAGTCCTCCGCGTCGGCAGCTGCACCTGTTGCACCGCCGCGCTTCGACGTCGCATCTTCGACCTCCGCATCTGCCGGCTCCTCGTAGTCAAGGAGCAGGAACCACTCCCCTGTTGTGGAGTGTTCCCAACGCTCATGTCGATGCTGCTGAAGCTCTGCTAAAGCTCCCCTGGCAGCTTCCCTGGAAGCTTCCTCTGGCATAAACCAGCAGCCTACCATCGATCCATCCAATGCTGAAGCTCTGCTAAAGCTCCCCTGGCAACTTCCCTGGAAGCTTCCTCTGGCATAAACCAGCAGCCTTCTCCTGTAGCTTCCTCCAGCAGGATCATGGTGCTCCTGCACCGCTGCAACTATGCCCCCTGTGGGCATATCTTTCACTGCTCCCGGCTGCTCCACGAGCGTGCGCGTGGCCTCATACCACAGCCACCTTGCCCTGCTGCCGTTTCAGTTTGCGGCTGCTTTCACCCCGTGCCGAGACACACCATGGAGACCGCAGCTCTTTTAGCCACCTATCTATTGTGCTCTCGCACGTCAGGCTTGCCTGCCGCATGGTGCATCCCTCCTTAGCTTTGCTTTTGCGTCTTGAGTCTGCACCCTGTTGTTGACGGCACTCGCATCCTGCACCCACTCAGCCTCGTGCTAGCGCGGCCACTGGCTGAGGTGGCCTGGTGCGTCCACTTGCACTTGCCACCACTCATGGTCCCTCAGCCTTTGCAGCCAAGTTGCTGTATGGCGTGGCCCAATTTGGCCACCCGTCTCCTTCTTGGCGACTTGGCGGCTGCTGCTCCCTTGTTGCCGATGCTTGCCGATTCAACCCGCCTCTTTTGTTTTGAGGCGTTGGAAGCGCTCGCCTTCAGCTAGCCTTCCATTCCAGCAGAAGCCATAAACAGCGCCACTACTGCTGCTTCATCCGTTGCCATTGGAGCAGTTTTTGCTCCATCCAGGTCATCTTGCATTCTGCAACACCCTTGGCACGTCCTTGCTTGGACCCAGCGTGAGCCTTGTCACATCCTCCCGTAGTGGACTGCTTCCTCGCCTGTTGGCGCAGCTGACTTCTCTTTGCTGCTACAAGTACGTGCATCAATTGGTGTTGCTGTTGCTCGACCTGGTGGTGCCTTCTGTCCTTTGAGTGTACATCTGCTGCCTGGACTGACGCGCACGTGCCGACCTCCCGTCAGCATTGACGTGTCACACTCCAGCTCTGGTACACGATGAAGACGCCCAAACCACCTTTTGTGGTGTGATTTTGTTGTTCGTTGTTTTTGTAGTTGACTTGCACCAGGATATGCCTTCTATTTTGAAGCATGGTGCCAGCTCCCCCTCTTTGACACGCCCGCTGCGCCTTGCCCGCCACGGTAGCCATTTTGCTCCACCAAACTTGGTGTTGTGGCGGCTCGACAAGCTGCTGCCTTTTTGGGGTTGTTGAGCCTGGCCCCATTCTGCTGCGTATTTCGTCCCACCGTGCGTCCGGTCCAGCCCTCCCGGCTGACGACGCGTGCGGAGATTCGCAGCTTCCTGGATTGAGATTTGCACCGGCTGATGTCGGCGCCCTCTCGTGGTGTTACTGCTGCATTGCTGCGATCTGCTACACATGTGCGCGCTCTTGGCCCCACACCGATGTGTGTTCTGCGAGCTCCCTTTTGAACTCGCCACATGTCAGTGCCACTTGTGCCGTTGATTCAGCATTACTCCACTTACCCATGGCCATGATGCGTCGGGCCCAAAGCCGACGCTTCTACTGCCAATCATGGAGCTTGATGAGTTGAGGCCGCCCTCGCTATTTTGCGTGCGCCTCCCCCTTGCAGTAGCACCTTGCACTCTCCTTCTCTCCACCGTGAGCAAGGTTTTGGCGACCCCAAAGGCCCCACCTACCACTTCCTTGTGGATGAGGACGACTACCACCCTCCATTTTTTTGCATTTCTCCACCTTGTACCCCTTGGGAGTAATTCAACGGCAGCCATCTTGTGGTAGATTCCTCCGAAAGCTTGCGGGTCGCTTCCTCTGGCGCTGCCAGCAGCTTGTCCTGCAGCTTCCTCCGGCCAGCTTTCCAACGCAAGCTCCGCCTCTCTGCTCCGGCTAGGTCACTTGTGGAGATTGGGCATGCCTCCAGCATGCCACCCGGCCGTCCTCGATGACGCCCGACCGCGCTCCTCAGTTTTGGAGCGTCTGACCCCAGCGTGTGATGACTGCAGACCCGGTGTGTTGTCCTCCTCCCGAGATCTTGGCAAGGTCCACAACTTCCGCTGCGCACGTCACCCACATGTGGCATAACATACCACCACGCCGTCTGGCCCTCCACATGGCACCACGAAAATTGGTGCCCGTTGGACACGTCTCGCTTCCGGTGTCGCCGTCTCCAGCTTGATGGCGGACGACGTAGGTGGATGAAGACGCCGTCCAGCGCCCTCTCATGGTCTGCTGCTCTGTTCGTTGCACTCCACTTGATGCATGAAGGGTTGCCTTGCCGCTGGGCAGGGCCACCACGAGCGCCTTGTTGCGGCAGGTAGTCACGCCGACATGCTCACAGAAGTGATGCGCGTTCCACTTGACCTGCTGCAAGCGCTCCTCCACGTGGGTGTGGATGCCTCGGAGGGTTTGAGGCAATCCAACATAGGAGTCAACGAGTCAAACAGAGGACCGAGCGCCATGGCTGATTTCTGCCCATCTCACCGCCTCAAGGCAATTCATGGCATGGCTCAGCCTAGCCTGCTGCAATGTTACATGGAGAAGCCCGGTGCCACCTGCGTGGATTTTCACGCCGCCCCCCTTCTTGCAAGGACCCATTGCAGCAACTGCCCTCTTCGATGTGGCAGGCCTCCTGCCACACTGTTATCCTGTTACCGCCACCGCCTGAGCACGTAGAGAGCCCAGCATTGGCCTCTCTCGTCGCTCGTTGCGTGCACACCGTGCACCGTGGCGATCACCTCTCCTGATCATCTCGTTGCTCGCGGAAGCCGTGTAGACGTTTTCGGCTGTAAGCCATGTGGGCCCATAACCCTTTGTTGGAAAATCTGTTCCAACGTGGCTCTGGCTGTATAGCATTTGCACGGCATGTTTCGGCAAGTTTGGAGATGAAGCGTGAGCTTTCTGGTCGCCTCACGCTATGTGGGAGAGGATTTGAGACAGTCAGTTTTGCAAAGAGGATAACGTCATTTTGCGTTATATTTTGTACATGGACATGATCACATCATTTATAGGGCTAGTCATGAGCTTTCCAACGCACCAAACTGCGCACAATTAGGCCAAGCGTAGCTCAAGTTATGCTTGCCGAAGCGCAGGTCTCACCCACCACAGAAACGCCTAACGCCTCCATGGCGCCCACATGCTGTGGCGCCTTCCTTCACGTGCGAAGCGCCTTTCCCAAGGCGCAGGTCCACTTGCACATGGTGTAGGGGTCCCCTACACTGTTTTCACGCACCCTACCCACTTTTGGGTTGAGTTTGGTGATGGGGTGTGACGAGGTTCGAAACCTGTCCGCGGACCTGCAGTCAGAATTTTGACGAAGTCCCCGAGTAACAAAACGTACTACTGAGTTTCGGACGTCGAGCCATGATTTTGGCTAAGTCCCCCATTAACAACCCGCACTACTGGATCCGGTGGATGATCCACCTGATCAGGTGGATTATCCACCGGACGCCTCGGCAGGCCTTCCGGAGCAATTTCTCCAGATGGTATCTTTGTTACTCAGAGTCGCTGCGCACAGACTCGAAACTCGACTTTGGGACTTTGGAAGGCCATATCTCCCTCCATACTTGTCTGATTCAAGTGAAACAACTTCCACCGGATTCAACAACTTGTCAACTTTAAGAGCCAATCCTTAATTCTAGGATCTGAGCAATCCTCGAGTCGCCAGATCCGCCGGCGCGTAGTTTCCACTTATTGGCGGCTCGTCGGCTCCTCCCGGCGCCGCACTTGGGCATGCGGAGGGGCAATTTTTCAACAGCTATAGCAGTAGCAACAGCAACAGCAACAGCAACAACAGTAGTGATCCACAGGCTTCGTCACCGGCTCCTCCGATCCACTGGCCGCCATTCAGCAACAGCTTGCCGCACTAACGTAGGAACTTGTAGCACTACAGTCGCTGGCATCACATACACACACCAGTGTCCCGCCACCCTTCCTTCCTCCTGGACATGCTAGCCCCGCTGTGTCTGCTGCCACGCATTACCTGGCACAACAGCAGACCCAGTGCCAGCGGTAGATAGTGTCCTCGGTCCTTAGCCCCACTCTGGATGCTGGCCACAAGCAAAAGGTCTTAAAGACCCCGCCCTCGCCACTTCAGACCGGCAAACAGTTCCAGAGTTGGAAGCTTAGCTTCTGCATCTAGGCACAGGGTGAGGGCCTGTGGGCCTACTATACTCTTCCGTATGACTCCACCCAAGCCGACTAGCTGTATGATGATGGTCGCACAGTACGCGCCCTCGTCCCTGTCGCTCCTTCGGCATCACGCCTAGCCATAGAGCCTTCCTTGGTGACTTCACCACTGGCGGGACACCAGACCCTGTAGCCGCATGGCACGTCCTCACCCGTCCCCATCGCATATCCAGCGAGGATGAGACCAGCCGTCTGCTGCAGAAGTTCAAATCCTTGCAAATGGGGGAGACCGAGATGGTCACCTCTTACTAGCAGCGGGCTAAGGAAATCCTTCGTCGCCTCAACACCTCTACTCCAACCCCTTTGGTCGCACTCCTGAGTATCAAGCGCGGTGCCACCACCGCGTACGCCGACGTCTTTGTCCACTACATCCAGGATGTCCTCTCCACCATGGCGGCCCAAGGCACCCTCATGCCCTGAGCTATTCCTCAAGATTGAAGAAGCTCGTCTTGAGTCACGCATAGAGACCCTTGCCTCACCTGCCGTCGCCTGCATAGTCATTGCTTCCCCCGCAGCAGCTACATCCACCAGCTTGTTGTCGTCAAGAAAGAAGAGGCGCAAGGGCAAGAAGAGCAAGGGCCAGTAGTAACAGTAGCAGCAATCGGCCGAGTCTAGTGTTGGTGGCTTGGTCTGCCACAACTGCGGCCAGCCAGGACACGGGTGGTACACATACCCGCTGCCGATGGACGAGGCACACGTCATTGCTACCATGCAGCACCAGCGTGATCACCATCTCACGTTTGCCGCCACAGTTGTCGACGGTCCTAATCCCTCCACCCCGAATCGCAGCTACACTCATGTGACAGCCACACCGGTCCTGGCATCGTAGCAGCATTATCCGTAGCCATTGGTCCCGTTGTTTCCATCACCGGTATAGTCCTCCTCCTACCCGGGCTCCGGCGCTACCACTCCGTACTCAATCTACACTCCCAGACCGTCCATCCACGAGCATAAGCTAGAGCGGTTCATCGCGCTCCAGCTCGGCTAGCCTCGCCCTCCCCCCATGGAAGTGCGAATTGCGTCCCCTCTTGCTCGTCTGCTCTGCCGTACATGACGATTTGCTTTTGTATCCTGCCTCCTCATCAGTTTGATCATCTCATGTGCTATCTTCTACCCCTCTCTCTGATGACATCCCATTGCTTGAGGATTGGCATTCTCGGTTTGCACCGCCATCCACCGGTCTGCGTCTCTTGCGTGCTGCCATGTAACTGTTAGTAATCTGGCGACTCCGGTCCAGGACCCTGTCAAGACCTCAATCATGGACTTTGGGGCTACGCATCACATGACGGCTTCTCACGTGGCCTTCAGTGTGCTTGTACCCGTTGGCAATGTGTCCAGTGTCCGGAAAGGCTCCGCATAGGTATTGCCTGTCTGCGGCGTCGGCGTACTTCGTTTTTGTGGTCCTATTGGTGATGTCTTCGTGACTCATTTCCTCTTCGTCCCTCATGTCCTCTTTGTCCCAGGTCTTGAGCTCAGCCTCCTATCCATCACTGCCCTTGACAGCATGCGCAAGGACGTTCTGCACTCACGTGGCGTTGGCACCGTGTCATTACATCCGTCCGGTCTTGTCGTTCTGCACCCCACCGCTCGTGGCAACCTGTGGCCCGTGCCTCGTCAGTCCTCCGCTCCCTCCGTCCCCTCCTCGTTGGCCACCACAGGCCAGGTGTTTGTCACCAGCGCACTCTCGCGGCAACACACACGTCTCTTACACCGCCGCCTTTGCCACGTCCAATCTGGTACCGTCGATAGCTTGCTTTGCACCCAGTCCGCCAAGGGCCTTGACCCGGTCTCCTTCCCTTGTCTGTGCCCCACAGAGTGCATTGATTGCGCTCACGGCAACATGCACCGTACCTCATACCCTGAGTCTTTCTCCCGTGCATCCGCCCCTCTAGACCTATTCCATTCCGACGTCATGGGTCCTCTGCTTACAAAGTCCGTCAGGAAGCATGGACACAATGTCCTCACCCTCATTGACGACTACTCCTCCTACCACTAGATCGTCTGCCTTCGGCAGAAGACCAATGTTGCTCCCGCCATTCAGAACTGGCTTGTCCATGCAAAGCGCGAGTATGATCAGCCTCTTTGCCGCTTTTGATCTGATCGTGATGGGGAGTACATGGAGAGACCACAACTTTTCTCGCCTCCGGCGGTAACCACCACGTGACGTCGGCGCCTTACACACCAATCCTGAACGTCTCCGAGCGGTGGAACCGCACCATGGCTGAGGCCGTCCGCACCATGCGGGTCCAGTCCGGCCTCTTCGATGGCTTCTACTTTGAAGCCATGGCCTACATGACGTGGGTCTAGAACCAAACTCCCCACGGCACTCTTCCCCGTCAATCCACGTCGTACCAGCACTCGTGCGATCAGCGGGCTGACCTACTCCCGGCTCGCGTGTGGGGTTGCGTGGCCATTGTGTGGCTGACCGTCCCGTAGCAAGACGGCAAGCTCGCTCCCCGAGGACGTCCTTGCACCTTCCTTGGTGTTTCTTATCAGTCCAAAGTCTGGCGCTTCTGGGATCCCTCCCGGCACTGTATTGTTGAGTCCCACGATGCCCTCTTCTTTGAAGAGCTGTTTCCATGTGACCTTGTTTGCTCCGGCTCGTCGATACCCCTCTTGTCGCGTGGGGGAGTGGTGAGTCCATCCTCTGTCCTGCTGCTTCCGGGCCATACATCACCTGGTCCCTCAAGGCCAGCACCCCCAGCGCTGTCTGCTAGTCCCTCCAAGCGGGTAGCCCTGTTTGCATCCGCTTGCCCTTTCGCGCCAGTAGCCCTGTCTGATTCTGCTAGTCCCTCCAAGCCGGCAGCCCCAGTTGCGTCCGCTGGTCCCTCTACGCCAGCTGCCCCGTACGAGTCTGCTGGTCCCTTTGAGCCGGCAGCCCTGGTCGCGTCCGCTGGCCCCTCTACGCCGGCAGCCCCGTCCAAGTCTACTATTCTCTCCGGGCTGGCAGTCCCAGTCGCGTCCACTGGCCTCTCCGGGCCGACAGCCCCATCCGAGTCTGCTGGTCCCTCCGGGCCGGTAGTCGCGTCCGCTGGCCCCTCCGTGCCGGCAGCCCCATCCGAGTCTCTTGGTCCCTTTGTGCCGGCAGCCCCAGTCACGTCCGCTCGTCCCTCTCAGCCGGCAGCCCTAGTCACGTCCGTTGGTCCCTCTGAACCGGCAACCCGAGCCGCGTCCGCTGGCCCCTCCGCACCGGCAGCCCCGTCCACGTCCACAGGTTTCTTTGGGCCGACAGCTCCTCACGCGTCTGCTGGTCCCTCTGGGCCAGCAGCCTCGTCCACCTCCACCAACACCACACACTTGGTGCCATCTACGGCGCTTTAGGCGTGGCCTAGGCGGTAGCCTTTGACCCACGCCGGAAGTGAGTACGCGTACCGCCACACCGCGCCCTGTAGCGCCTCGGCCCCCCGGCGCCCCACGTGTCTCTTCCGCTCCTACAATAGTGAGTGGGGACCCTGGCACCAAGGCCCTCGCCCTAATCACTTTCGCCATCGTTGCTTACCTCCACCCGGGCTCTGCATTGGGCTACGCCATGCTCCATCACGAGCATCGGCATGTCATTACCACTGCACTCACACGCATCCTGCCCGAGGCTCGAGATGCACACGCCCTTGCATTCCGCTCCACAGCATGCCCGGAGGACCCTGCCACCATACTCGAGGCTCAAGCCTCCTCCGCAACTGCACACTCGGATGTTGCCTACGCCGACGAGCTTGCTGCCATTCGACAGCACCACGTGTATGACCTCGTTGATCTCCCTCTAGGCCGGAAGGTTATCGGTGCCAAATGGGTCTTCCGGCAAAAATGGAAGCCGGACAGGTCTTTGGACAAGCATAAGGCCCGCCTCACAGCCAAGAGGTTTGCTCAGGTCCCTGGGGTTGATTACGACTAGATCTTTTTCCCAGCCAGCCAACTCTCCACTAGCCGAGCNTTGCTGCCATTCGACAGCACCACGTGTATGACCTCGTTGATCTCCCTCTAGGCCGGAAGGTTATCGGTGCCAAATGGGTCTTCCGGCAAAAATGGAAGCCGGACAGGTCTTTGGACAAGCATAAGGCCCGCCTCACAGCCAAGAGGTTTGCTCAGGTCCCTGGGGTTGATTACGACTAGATCTTTTTCCCAGCCAGCCAACTCTCCACTAGCCGAGCACTCTTCACCTTGGTTGCCTAGCAAGGTTGGGAGCTTCATCAGATGGACGTAAGCAACACTTTCCTTCACGGCTCGCTAGGAAGAGAAGAGCTCTACATAGTGCAGCCTCCAAACTTCAACGATGGCACTAGGAAGGTCTGGCAANACAGCACCACGTGTATGACCTCGTTGATCTCCCTCTAGGCCGGAAGGTTATCGGTGCCAAATGGGTCTTCCGGCAAAAATGGAAGCCGGACAGGTCTTTGGACAAGCATAAGGCCCGCCTCACAGCCAAGAGGTTTGCTCAGGTCCCTGGGGTTGATTACGACTAGATCTTTTTCCCAGCCAGCCAACTCTCCACTAGCCGAGCACTCTTCACCTTGGTTGCCTAGCAAGGTTGGGAGCTTCATCAGATGGACGTAAGCAACACTTTCCTTCACGGCTCGCTAGGAAGAGAAGAGCTCTACATAGTGCAGCCTCCAAACTTCAACGATGGCACTAGGAAGGTCTGGCAACTGCAGAAGGCCCTCTATGGCTTGAAGCACTCGCCTCGGTGCTAGAACCAAGAAATTAGTCGCACGCTCCTCCGCGGCGGCCTCTTGCGTAGCACTCCTCACCCCGCACTGTTCATCAGCCCGCGAGGCCAGACCTTCGCCGCTATCCTGGTCCACGTCGACGATCTTCTCATTACGACGCCAGACATGGCTGCCATCTAGCATGTCAAAGAACTGCTACACACCGCCTACCAGATGAAGGATCTTGGTTCTGCCTGAGTTTTCCTAGGCATGGACCTCGAGCATGATCGCTCCCAGGGCATCCCACACATCCACGAGGCTGCATATGTACAGACTCTATCCACTCACTTCGCTGAGGACCTACCCCTTGTACCGAGTGCGTCTTCACCCATGTCGCCGGATGGCCAAGGGGAAGACCTCTCACACAGCTATTGTGGGGGAGAAAATTGATGTGACCACGTATCTGCGAGTAATCGGGTCACTGATCTTCCTCACGACGACAACACGCCCCAATATTGAGTTCGACGTCAACCTCCTCGCTCAGTTCTTTCAAGATCTGCGTCTGCTTCACTTCAAGAACACTATCGGAATGTTGCGCTATGTCCTCTCGACTCCACGACGAGATCTCATGTTTCACCGACAGCCGTCTCCGGGCGCGCTGGACTACACCAACAATGACTGTGCCAGCAGTCCAGACTGCAAGAGCCGCGCAGGCTGGATTCTTTCTGGTTGGCAGCATAGTTGTTTCCTTGCACAATGGCAAGCAGTGGTGCATTCCATGTAACACTGCTGAGGCTGAGTACATGGCCTTTGGCTCAGGCAAATGTGAGAGCGTGTGGTTCCGTCGTCTGTTGTCAGAGTTGTGTTAGTCCGTCGCATCCATCACGTTGTATTGTGACAATGAGAGTGCCATGGCCACCGCTGACAATGATGGTGTCCACCACATACGCACAAAGTACATCAACGTTGAATATCACTATGTGCGCTCGTTGTTGCATGACGACAGTGTCAGCATTATCTGGGTTGAGACGGCACGGCAGCTGGCTGACTTCTTGACCAAGGCAGTGAAGCGCAACTCGTTCAAGAAGACTGTGAGTTCGTTCGGTGTGCTTCCTTGAGTTGCACTCTTTGTTCCTGCTTGCGACTCTTCGTGCCCTCGGGCAGCCTGTCTGTTGAATGTGTCGTTGCCCGCCCATGTGCACTGCGCCTGTGAGTCATGGGGGAGTGTTGGTTTCTTCTCACATATGTCATTGAACTCTGATGTGTCCTCCCGGCTTGTGTACATTGGCGTGCAAATGACTTACGGCAAGAATCAACGCTGCTTGAGTGTCATTCGGTGGAGTCAATCCACGCGAAGGACTACATGCAGTTCGCTTGAGCCTCCTCCCTCCGGCGACGTGCTCAGCTCCATCGGGAGGCCTCCTTGGCGGTCGGGCTGCAGGCGGTCACTACCATTGCGGATGCTCACTGTATGCGTCCAGTGCTAGATCTGACTATAGCGTTGCATCTGTAGCATCCTGCTTTGCTTAGGATCCAAATCTCATGCTAGTGTGGCAGTGTTGTCACCAAGGACTACTATAGACGCTACTTGGGTTTGGGCAGCCATAACTCCTCAGTGTTGTTTTTCTGGCTAACTATGACCGCACGACTGCGTTTGCAACGTCGGTATTATGGTATGGTCCAGTTTTCAGACAAAACGGATGACGCCCGAGTTTCGGGTTGTCCGTCGTCTACTTGGGCTCACCGAGAAATCTTGCTGTAGAAATAGAGCTATAGGAACAGATAGCAGCTTGTTACTCAGTTCACAAGCAGGTTTACTTGGTGAGCCCTACTAAGAGAAAGCCTGCCAGTCTGAAAACAGAGCTCTGGGAGGCTAGTTTTGGAGGGGTCTCCCATTGTGTCTTATTCTTCATTTCTAATGAGTTACTTCCTGTTTCCAGCTGCTCTCTGGCGCTAACAGTGGCGCGCGCACTTCTAAGTAATTAACCCAGAGCAGTCAGACTTAGACTCTAGAGCGACAGAGTGAGGGGGAAGCAGACTAAGCAACGAGCGTGGAAGCCCGCACGCTGCATCAACAACGCTGCTGCCCCAACTTGCTGACTAGGATTTCTAGCTTGCACGAGCATGGACACGGGCAAGTGCTCAAAGTAATATTTACAAAGAGACGGGGACAACTCATAGCATAATAGACGCAGCATAAAATATCCCGCGTGTTTCAGGGAAATTGAGTACACAACGCACTTGCATGTGAAGTGTAGCAAATGGATGAGAAGCTTGCCTCTGTTACCAATTTTATTGATGTTTTATGGGAAAATTGACACCATGAACCAAACAGTGGTGATTGAGGGTCTTAAAACACAACCCATCGCATCCGTTGCCACACAGGCGAGGACCTGTTCAAGCCATGTAGCAAAACAAAAGTTAGATGCCTAAACTGTAGCGCGGGCCGGCCTTTTCTCATGGCTTGAATGGGTCCCTTGCATGTGGGCGGTTGGAGGGGATGGTTTGAAGGTTAGAGACCCTTGATCACTGCGGTTTTCGCCCAGTGGGTCAAGCTTCCCATACCAAATTGTTACATTGGTATCAGAATGCCAAGGTTCAAGTCGCTCTGTGGACGCCAAAGGCGGGTCCACTCCTAGATGGAAGGATTGTAGCACGGAACGGCCTCTCCTCATGGCTTGAATGAGTCCCTGACCTGTGGGTGGTTGGTCGGGATGGGTCAAGGATCAGAAACCCTCTATCACTGCGGTCTTGGCCCATTAGGTCAATTTTCCCGCACCAATTTGTTACATAAACAGTTGGTAAAGCGGAACTAGGCCGTATTGCGGTTCATGTTCGTTCGAGCGTGGCCTGCACGGCTCGCTTCGTGGGAGCGTGTGCCCACGTCACTGTGGGTGAGCGTTTTGCGACGGAGCGTGTGCCCACGTCACACTCGAAACGCGCCTTGAACCGTGGTGGTGTCCCGGACACGGATGCGAACCGCTCCCACTCCGCACCCCCGTCTGTCTCATCCGTGGTCAGTTCCCTAAATGGGTCAGAGCAGGCGGACACAAATCTGACTCGCTGGCCACGGCCCAGAGCCAGGAGTTCCACCATCGGAGCACGGGGGGCCACCAGAGAGCTACCACGTCGATTGCTCATCTTCACACTGAAGCCCCATTATCAGTGTATGTGCACTTTTCCGTCTCCTGCAGGTTTCATCAACTGCCTGGCAGTTGTCTGCTGAAAGGCAATTCGAGGGGATCACTGCTGTTTCCCTCGCTGAAACTCCGGCAGGCCACCGTGCCTCCTCCTCCTCGTCCGTTCGAACCCACCTGCTCTACCTGTGAATATTCCCCAACTTCTTCAAGATTGTTCCGGCGCCTCTTGGACGCGATGGCGGCAGTGGCAGCAGGAATTCTGGGCGGTTGGCAAATGGCGGTCACCTCCGCTTCCCTCAGACTGTCGCCTGGCCAGCAAGCAGGTTTAGTCGCACAGCCCGCAGGTTTAGGCTTTGGCAGTAGTCAGCTGGTCGGCGCGTCACCCGTTGGGTTCTGCAGAACGGGCTCCGCATCAGCCGCCGCCCCTTCAACCTCGCCGCGACGGTCGCTGGCTGTTCGCGCCGTAGCGCCACCGAAGCCGTCCGGGAAGGCCAAAAAGGGTACGCAGTAGAAAAGGAAACCGCATCAGCACCGGCGTGTCTGTCAGACAGCGTGCCACTTGCTTTCCCGAGTTGACGCCCGAAGAGCGATCGACGGGATGGTCGAAGACACAGGCGCCATCGGATGGGGTTGCATTACATCCGAATGTGCGCTGTGCTCATCTCCTGCTCATCGCCATGAGTGTCGATGGTCGGAAAGGGACTGCCGATGGGGCTGGCGGTTTAAGGCCTTGTGCACCCGTGTGAGGTCTCAGGAAGCTCTATCCTTGGGTCCGAATGACGTAGGGGTGACTGACGCAGGGCTGACTGACGCAGGGCCGACCGAAGAAGGGCTGACCGAAGTAGGGCTGACCGAAGTAGGGCTGACCGAAGTGGGGCTGACTGAAGTAGGGATGAATTGCGAGGGGCTCGTTGATGCAGGGCTGACTCACGCAGGGCCGAGCGACATAGGGCCGACTGACGCAAGGCTGATTGAAGTAGGCCTGACTTGCATAGGGCGGACTTGCGTACGGATTGCAGACGCAGGGCTGGCTGTGGCAGGGCTGACTGACGCAGGGCTGACTGACTCAGGGCTGACTGACGCAGGGCTGACTGACGCAGGGCTGACGCAGGGCTGAATGATGTAGGACTGACTTGCGTCGGGCTGGCTGACGCAGCTGGCCAGCACAAGCAGCACACTGGTGGATGCCACGTCAGCTGAGTCTCATAAGTGGTTTTAACATCTGCAGCACCACTCACCTTTCTGTCCCTGCTGCACAGCAGCGCAGTGCTGCGTAGCACAGCAGAGCGCAGTGCTGCGCAGCACAGCAGAGCGCAGTGCAGCGTGCTGCGCTGTGCTGCAGCACAGCACAGCACAGCATATCACAGCACAGCACAGCACAGCACAGCACAGTACATCTCGACGCAGAACAGCATGGGTACAGCTCAGGGCAGTGCAACACAGCACAATATACAGCATAGCACTGCACTGCACTGTACTGCATGCAACAGCATGGCTCGCCACAGCACAGCACAGCATAGCACAGCACAGCACAGTTCAGTACAGCAAAGCACAGTGCATTGCACCACAGACCATGCTGATGACTCATGACGTCCACGTTACACTGGTCAGCCAAGGACGCCACCTGTGATCCGCAGTTCAGTTGTGCCTTTACGCCGAAGAAATCCTGGTTATCGAAATGACTTAGTTGTGGGAGGACGCCGTGCCTTCAATTCGATAGCTCCAGATTTCATTCTGGTTCCGAGTGTGCTGTGCACGCACGCAGCACCTAGTACGCTCTGTCTGCGATTCAAGCTGGAGAGGAAGAGGAGGAGGAAGAGGAGGAGGAGGAGGATGAGGATGAGGAGGAGGAGGAGGAGGAGGAGGAGGAGGAGAGAGGGTGGGGGGGGGGGGGGGG
>SZWC01001260.1:0-28846 GCA_023375785.1 Penium margaritaceum | reverse complement strand
AAGGGCCACGTACTCAGCCTCAGCAGTGCTGCGTGCAATGCACCCCTGCTTGCCACTGCGCCAAGACACAGCTGTGCCCCCGACCAGAAAAATCCAGCCAGTGCGACTCTTACCGTCTGGATTGCCGGCCCAGTCACGATCGGTGTAGCCCACTGCGACGACGGACGGCTGACGGCGGAACATGAGACCTCGCCGAGGGGTCGAGATGACATAGCGCAGTACTCGGATCGCGGCCTCAAAGTGGAGGTGACGCGGCTCCTGAGAGAACTGGGCCAGGAGGTTGACGGCGAACGCGATGTCTGGACGCGTCGTCGTCGCTAGGAACATCAGTGACCCGATGACCCGCAGATACGTGGTCACATCAACTGGCTCCCCCACAACAGCTGGGTCGTGACTTTTCAGCTTCACCTGGCCATCGGGTGACATGGGTGAGGATGCGCTAGGCACGAGGGGCAAGTCCTCGGCGAAGCGAGTGGACAGGGTCTGCACATAGGCAGCCTGGTGGACGTGCAGGATGACCTGGGAGCGATCATGCTCGAGCTCCATGCGCAGGAAGACTCGGGCAGACCCGAGATCCTTCATCTGGTAGGCGGCGTGCAGCAGGTCCTTGACGCGCTGGATGGCTGCCGTGTCTGGCGACGCAATGAGGAGATCGTCGACGTAGACCAGAACCGCGGCGAAGGTCTGACCTCGCGGGCTGACGAACAGTGCGGGGTCAGCGGTGCTGCGCTGGAGACCGCGACGGAGAAGCGTACTGCTGATCTCCTGGTTCCAGCACCGAGGGGACTGCTTCAGGCCATAGAGGGCCTTCCGCAGCCTCCAAACTCTCCCAGTGCCGTCGTCGAAGCCTGGGGGCTGCGTCATGTAGAGCTCCTCACCCTCCAGTGAGCGATGGAGGAATGCGTTGCTCACGTCCATCTGATGCAGCTTCCACCCGTGCTGGGCAACCAGGCTGAAGAGCGCCCGGCTAGTGGAGAACCGGCCAACTAGGGTGAAGATCTGGTCGTAATCGACCCCAGGGACCTGAGCAAACCCCTTTGCTGTGAGACGGGCCTTGTACTTGTCCAAGGATCCGTCAGGCTTCCACTTACGCCGAAAGACCCACTTGGCACCAATGGCCTTCCGACCTGGAGGGAGGTCGACGAGGTCATACACGTGGTGCTGTCGGATAGCAGCGAGTTCCTCGGCACAGGCAGCATCCCAGTGTGCGGCCTCAGGGGAGGCTCGAGCCTCGCGTAGGGTGGAAGGGTCCTTTGGGCGCGCTGTGGACCGGACTGAGAGGGCGTGTGCATCACGAGCCCCAGGTGGGATGCGTGCGAGTGTAGCCACAACAACATGCCGATGCTCGTGATGAAGCATGGCGTACCCCAATGCAAAGCCCGGGTGAAGGTCTGCGATGATGGCAGAAGTGGTCAGGCCGAGAGCCTTTGTGCCAGGGTCCCCACTCAGGACCGTGGGAGTGGAGGAGACACGTGGAGCCACAGGGGGTCGGGGTGCCACGGGACGGGGAGCGACGGTTTGCGCGCTCACTGTCGGCCGAGGTCGGAGGCTGCCGCCTGGGCCACGTGTGTAGCGCGGTCGGGCAGACGATGGTGCTGAGTTCGACGGGCCGATGGAGGCGGACGGGGCTACTGGTCCGGAGGAGCCAGCAGACGCAACAGGCGCTGCTGGGCCAGAGGGGCCAGCAGACACAGCTAGGGCTGCCGGCCCGGAGGGGCGAGCTGACGCGACTGGGGTTGCTGGTCCGGAGGGGCCAGCGGACGCGACTGGGGCCGTCGGCCCGGAGGGGCTATCGGAAGCGACTAGGGCTGCCGGCCCGGAGGGGCCAGCGGACGCGACTGGGGCTGTCGGCCCGGAGGGGCCATCGGAAGCGACTGGGGCTGCTGGCTTGGAGGGACCAGTGGACGCGACTGGGGCTGTCGGCCCGGAGGGGTGAGCGGACGCAACTGGGGCTGCCGGCCCAGAGGGGCCAGTAGACGCGAGTGGGGCTGCCGGCCCGGAGGGGCCAGTAGACGCGACTGGGGCAGCTGGCTCGGAGGGGCCAACGGACGCGACTGGGGCTGCCGGCCCGGAGGGGCCAGTAGACGCGAGTGGGGCTGCCGGCCCGGAGGGGCCAGTAGACGCGACTGGGGCAGCTGGCTCGGAGGGGCCAACGGACGCGACTGGGGCTGCCGGCCCGGAGGGGCCAGCGGACACGACTGGAGCTGCCAGCCTGGAGGGGCCAGCGGACGCGACTGGGGCTGCCGGCCCGGAGGGGCCAATAGACGCGACTGGAGCAGCTGGCTCGGAGGGGCCTGCGGACGTGACCGGGGCTACCGGATCAGAGGGACGGAGTGATGTGTCACCCGGAAGCGACAGGATGGAGGACGGACTCACCACTCCCCCACGCGACGGGAGGGACACGGACGAGCCGGAGCGGATGAGGTCGCGGGGAAACAGGTCCTTAAAGAAGAGCGCATCGTGGGACTCGACGATGCAGTGTCGTGATGGGTCCCAGAAGCGCCAGGCCTTGGACTGACGAGACACGCCGAGAAAGGTGCAGGGGCGTCCGCGGGGGGCGAGCTTGCCACCCTGATGTGGGGCGGGCAGCCACACAACGGCTACGCAGCCCCAGACGCGAGCCGAGCGGAGGTCAGCACGCCGACCGCACCAGTGCTGGTAGGGCGTGGACTGGCGGGGAAGGGGACCGTGGGGAACCCGGTTCCAGACCCAGGTCATGTAGGCCATGGCTTCAAAATAGAAGCCATCGGAGAGACCGGACTCGCCCCACATGGTGTGGACGGCGTCGGCCATGGTACGGTTCCACCGCTCGGAGACACCGTTCTGGGCGGGTGTGTAGGGCGCAGACGTCTCATGGCGGATACCGCGGGAGGCGAGAAACATCGTGGCCTCACCCAGGTACTCGCCACTGCGATCGGAGCGAAAGCGGCGAAGGGGGCGGCCACACTCGCGCTCCGCGAGGACAAGCCAGTCCTGAATGGTTCGGGCAACATCGCTCTTCTGCCGGTGGCAGAAGACCCAACGGTAGCGAGAGTAGTCGTCCGTAAGAGTGAGGACATATCGGCCATGCTCACCGACGGACTCAGTGGGGAGAGGGCCCATGACGTCCGAGTGGACAAGGTCAAGGGGGGCGGACGCACGGGAGGAAGATAGGGGGTACATGGACCGGTGCATCTTCCCCTGAGCGCACAGTCAATGCACTCAGTGGGGCACGGGAGAGGGAAAGTCTCCGGATCAAGGCCCTTGGCCGGCTGGGTGCGGAGCATGCTTTCTACTGCGGCAGAGTGAATGTGGCAAAGGCGGCGGTGCAACAGGCCGGTGTGCTGAGGAGAAAGCGTGCTGGTAACTAACACATGGCCGGTCGCAGCCGATGGGGAGGAGACGGGAGGGGAGGAGGAGAGGCGGGGAACGTGCCACAAGTTGCCACAGGCGGTGGCGTGCAGTACGACAAGACCCGACGGAAGCAACGACATAGTGCCGACACCACGTGAGTGCACAAAGTCCATGCTCATGCGGTCAAGGGCAGTCACGGACAGGAGGCTGAGCTCGAGACCAGGGACGAAGAGAACATTGGTTAGAAAGACGTCACCGTCCGGACCACGGAAACGAACGACGCCTACCCCACGGACAGGCAACACCTGTCCGGAGCCCGTCCGGACACCGGAGACATCGCCGACGGGACCGAGCATACTGAAGGCCTCGCGAGAGGCCGTCATGTGATGCGTGGCCCCAAAGTCGATGATCCACGTCTCAGCAGGGTCCTGGACAGGGGTCGCCAGATCAGTCACGGTCACATGGCAGCAAGCGAGGGACGCGGACACGGTAGAAGGAGGCGCGAAACGAGACTGCCAGTCGTCAAGCCATGGAATGTTGTCAAAGAGTGGGGTGGGGGAGATCACGGGAGACGACGAGACAGACAAGGAAACGGGACACGGCCGCAGCTCAGTCTCAGTCATGCAGGGATGGGCCGGAGGGAAGGAGGTGACGCAACTCGCACTTCCCTGGGGAGGAGGGCGAGGGAGGCCAAGCTGGAGCTCGATGAACTGCTCCAGCTGACGCTCTCGGGATGACGGCCCAGGAGTGTAGACGGAATGCGGAGTGACGGCGCCGGAGCCCGGGTAGTAGGAGGGCTGAGCCAACGAAGGAAGCAGAGGTGCCGACGGCTGAGGGTAGTACTGCTGCGGGTAGTACTGCTGCGGTGCGGGTGTCTGCAGGACAGGCAGAGCTGTCGGAGTGGCAGAGCTGCTGGACGAGGTCGGAGTGGCAGGACCAGCAGCAACGACGGCGGCAGAGGCGAGGCGGCGCTCCCGCTGGCGTCGCATGGTGGCGATGATGCTGGCCTCGTCCGTCGGGAGAGGGCACGTGTACCACCCGTGCCCGGGCTGGCCACAGTTGTGGGAGACCGAGCCACTACCGCTGGAACCGGTCGATGACTGCTGCTACTGTTGTTGCGATGGACCCTTGCCCTTCTTGTTCCGGCTTTTCTTCTTTTTCCCCGAGGGCGATGGGGTAGCTGCGACGGGGGAGGCAACGGCCACGGAGGCAACGGCAGGGGCGGCGATGGCAGGGGATGCAAGGGCCTCCGTACGATGGAGCTGGGACTCCTGGCGAGCTTCCTCAATGCGGAGGAAGAGCTCATATGCCCAGGGCATGAGAGTGCCCTGGGCCTCCATGGTGGAGAGTATGTCCTGAGGGTAGTGGACGAAGACGTCCGCGTATGCGCTGGTGGCGCCGCGCTTGATGGTCAGGAGCGCGGACAGAGGGGACGGAGCAGATTTGCCGAGTCGACAGAGGATGTCCTCCGCCCGCTGCCTGTAGGCAGTGACCGTCTCGGTCTCCCCCATGTGCAGGGAGTTGAACTCCCGGAGCAGACGGCTGATCTCAGCGTCGCTGGACAGGTGATGGGGTCTGGTGAGGACGTGCCATGCGGCTGCAGGGTCTGGGATGTCGCCAGCGGTGAAGTCGCCGAGGAAGGGCTCCAGGGCAAGGCGGGAAGCTGGGGGGGCGACTAGTACTAGGGCGCGGACGGCGCGACCAGCGTCATATAGCTGATCGGCCTGGGTGGAGTCAGAAGGGAGGGTGTAGTAGGCCCACAGACCCTCACCCTGCGCCCAGATCCGGAAGTTGAGCTCCCAGCTCCGGAACTGCTCGCCGGCCTGAAGCGGCGGCGGCGGTGTCTCAAAGTCCTTNCTGGACAGGCGATGGGGTCTGGTGAGGACGTGCCATGCGGCTGCAGGGTCTGGGATGTCGCCAGCGGTGAAGTCGCCGAGGAAGGGCTCCAGGGCAAGGCGGGAAGCTGGGGGGGCGACTAGTACTAGGGCGCGGACGGCGCGACCAGCGTCATATAGCTGATCGGCCTGGGTGGAGTCAGAAGGGAGGGTGTAGTAGGCCCACAGACCCTCACCCTGCGCCCAGATCCGGAAGTTGAGCTCCCAGCTCCGGAACTGCTCGCCGGCCTGAAGCGGCGGCGGCGGTGTCTCAAAGTCCTTTTGCCTACGGCCGGCACCCAGAGTGGGGCCAAGGACGGAGGTCACTGTCTGCCGTTGGCGCTGAGTCTGCTGCTGTGCTAGGTAGTATGTGGCGAAGGACACAACGGGGCGAGTGTGCCCTGGAGGGATGAACGACGGTAGCGCGCTGGTGGCGGTTTGGGAGGCGACTGGCTGTAGCGCTGCAAGCTGTTGTGTCAAGGCGGCGAGTTGTTGCTGAAGAGCAGCAAGTGGGTCAGGGTTGCCGCCAACGTTACCAGTGGGCTGCTGCTGCTGCTGTTGTAGGGGCGGCGGCTACTGCTGCTGCAGCGGCGGTGGCTGCTGCTGTATGGGCGGCGGCTGCTGTTGTTGCAGCGGCGGCGGCTGCTGCTGTAGAGGCGGCGGCTACTGCTGCTGCAACGGCGGCGGCTGCTGCTGCTGAGGCGGCGGCGACTGCTGTTGCTGCTGATTCGGCTGCTGCTGGTGCGGTGGCGGTAGTTGCTGTTGCCGTGGCGGCGGCGGCTGCTCCTGCTGCTACGGCGGCGGCAGCTGCTGCTCCTGCGGCGGCGGCGGCTGCTGCTGCTGCAGCGACGGCGGGTGCTGCTGCTGCTGCTGCTGCAGCAAACATTGCAAGAAAGGAGGGGTAGGGGTCCCCCCATCAGAGGAGGACCCCTCCTCGCCGGGACTACCAGCCATGTCTTAGAGTCCCTTGGTTTTTTTTGTTGTCTTTGTGTTGCTGATGTCAGCAGGTGATTGGGGCAGTGGGGAGTCTACCCACCCCTTTGGCCTTCCCCCTTTCCCTTTTTCCCCCTCTTCCTTTTTTTTGTGTTGATGACGTCAGAAGTGATGTCAGCAGTGACGTCAGCAGAGGGGTGCTGACGTCAGCAGCGGCAGATATTGGGGCCGCCGTTGTTACTGTTGGTGCTGATGCTGTTGCAGCCGCTGCTGCTGTTGTTGCTGCTTGCTGCTGCTGCTACTACTACTGCTGCTGCTGCTGCTGCAGCTGCTGCTGCTGTTGCTGCTGCTGTTGCTGCTGCTGCTGCTGCTGTTTGCTGTTGCTGCTGCTGCTGCTGCTGCTGCGGTTGCTGCAGCTGCTGCTGCTGCGGTTGCTGCAGCTGCTACTACTGTTGCTGTTGCTGCTGCAGTTACAGCTACAGGTGCTGTTCCTGCGAGCTGCAGCAGCTGCTGTGGCTGTTGTAGCTTGCTGCTGCTGCTGAGCACTGCTGCAGCTGCTGCGTGGTACAGCAGCTGCTCGCTGCAGCTGTGGGCTGCTATAGCGAGCTGCTGGGGTGGGGGATTTTTTTGTTACCCTTTTTTTGTTTTATTTGTTTTTTTCTTCTTGTCACAGCGGGCAGCAGCCCGCTGTCTGCTGCAAGCAGCGGGCTGCTGCTCGCCTAACAGCAGCGAGCTGCTGCTCGCTGACAGCAGCGGGCTGCTGCTCGCTGGCAGCAGCGGGCTGCTGCTCGCTGCTTGCTCGCTGCAAGCAGCGAGCAGCAGCAGCCGCGGCTTGCAGCTGCTGCTCGCTGCTGCTGCTGCTGCAGCTGGCCGCTGCTGCAGCTCGCTGCAGCAGCTGCTGTGGCCCGCTGCTACTGCTGCACGCTGCTGCAGCTGCTGCGTGCTGCGGCTGCTGCCTGCTACCGCTGCGGGCTGCTGTTGCGGGCTGCTGCTGCGCGCTACTGCTGTTGCGACGCGTTGCTGCTGCTGCTACTGCGAGCTGCTGCTGCTGCGGGCTGCTGCGAGCTGCTGCTTCTGCCTGCTGCTGCTGGTGGTGCCAGTCAGTGCACCTGGGTGACGTTGTCGCCTGCGCCGTCGCCCACAGACGTCAGATGCCGCCTGCCGCTCACCTCCTCGCATCACGCATGGGGGTCAGTGCTGCCGAAAAAACTTCGGCAGCATTTCCCCTGGCCCAGTGGCCGTGGGAAAAAATCTGACGCCGCCACCAGGAGGGTCAATGCTGTCGGAAAAAATCCGGCAGCATTTCTCCTGCACTGGCGCGTATGGGGGTCCGCCGGCGTTGTCTGGCACCTGTTCGCCAGTCTTCTGCTGCTGCTGCTACGCTCTGGCTCTGACACCAAAAAGGAAAGTCTATGCAGCAGGTTGGGGCAGCAGCGTTGTTGATGCAGCGTGCGGGGTTCCACGCTCGTTGCCTAAGTCAGCTGCCCCCTCAGTCTGCTGCTCTAGAGTCTTAGTCTGGAAGCTCTTGGTTTGTTACTCAGAAACGCGCGCGCCAGAGTTGGCGCCAGAAAGCATCTGAAAACTGATAGTAACTGATTAGGAATGAAGAATGAACAACAATGGGAGACCCCTCCAAGTTCTAGGCCCCCCCCCACTAGTGTAGAAGTTGTTACTCAACTAACCAGCCAATCAGAAAATAGCTGTGGACCTATTTTCTGGCAGGCAGGGTTTTCTCGGTGAGCCCTGCCAGACGCCCGACAGCCNCACGCCGATGTACACAAGCCGGGAGGACACAATAGAGCACAATGAGGGATGCGCAAAAACCAACAGTACCCCAACGCCAACGAGAATAAGCCTGATTCCTCCCTACCTCGGAACAATAAGCCTCTATTACAAAACGAAAAGCATGATTCGCCCCTACCTCGCACCAATAAGCCTCATTTGCCCCTTGTGCACAGACACAAGTTTTGGGTTTAGAAAGAAAAAAAACAATGTACCCCTCTCGTTTGCCAAATGACAACATGTCGACATAGAATGGCATATGGCGTTAATGGTGTAAATCGAGATCGAGATCCATCTCTATCGTGTCGATTTTTGTTGGTTTTTGTCTCACATCTCTCACTCGTACTCTATTGTGTCCTCCCGGCTTGTGTACATCAGCGTGTAGATGACTGACGGCGAGACGCGACGCTGATGGAGTGTCGCCCGTTGGAGGCGACGCATGCTGAGGCCTACAGGCAGCTTGCTAGAGCCTCCTCCCTCCTTCGTGCTCAGCTACATCGGCAAACCTCCTCGGCAGTCATGCCCCCGACAGGCAGTGTCACTGCCTTTGCTGTCTGCGCATGTCCAGCACTGCGTTTGCGTTCTTACGTTGCTGCGTTCACTGTGCTATGTGATGCCTAGGGTCCACGCTTCATGATTTTCTAACATTGTTGGCACCGGGGGTTAGTGTACACGATGCATGGGTTTAGGCAGCCATAACTCCTTACTATTGTTTTTCTAGCTAAACTCACCGCACGATTGCGTTTGCATCGTGCGTATTATGGTATGGTCCAGGTTTCAGGCAAAACGGACAATGCCCGGGTTTTGGGCCACCGGTTGTCCGGCAGGACTCACCGAGAAAACCCTGCTTGCCAGAAAATAGGTCTTCTGATTGGCTGGTTAGCTGAGTAACAAGCTCTACACAGCTAGAGGGGGAGCTAGAATTGGGAGGGGTCTCCCATTGTTGCTCATTCTGTTGATTTGTGTATCACAGACACGTGGTGATCTCTGGCCTCGTTGCACACCACACATGTCACCGATGCAGGTGATTGAGAGAGGAGGGGCGTTGCCGTCGGCGCGCTCACCACTGCCAAGATATGGCTATAGGCCATTTCCACCTCAGTACCATAGCTAACCACATGCCATTATTGTGTGTATGCTTTCATTGGCACCACACCAGGGTTGTTACTCGTGGTGAATTGTCATGGGTACTCAGTTGGGTNCTCTACACAGCTAGAGGGGGAGCTAGAATTGGGAGGGGTCTCCCATTGTTGCTCATTCTGTTGATTTGTGTATCACAGACACGTGGTGATCTCTGGCCTCGTTGCACACCACACATGTCACCGATGCAGGTGATTGAGAGAGGAGGGGCGTTGCCGTCGGCGCGCTCACCACTGCCAAGATATGGCTATAGGCCATTTCCACCTCAGTACCATAGCTAACCACATGCCATTATTGTGTGTATGCTTTCATTGGCACCACACCAGGGTTGTTACTCGTGGTGAATTGTCATGGGTACTCAGTTGGGTAGTTGAGGATAACAAACTAAATAGCATAGTGGGGGGGGGGGGGTCGACCCACAGGTTTGCGCTTTGCGCAACGAGCTTGAGCAAGCTCGCTGCTCGCTCGCTTGCTCCCGCTCAATCCTCCCCCTCTATGGCTTGCACTCTTATTCGTTCTTACTGTCACCCGTTGTGGCCAAAAACCCAACCACGCGTTCTGTGATCCATGGCGCACTATGGGAGTAGCCTCTCTTGACTTCTTCTCTCCACACCTCTCTATCCTTTGTTTCTTACTGGTATCAGAGCGTAGTCTGCGTGTGCAGTGAGCGTTTGGTTGCAAACGCGAGATCCGGCTGTTGTGGGCCGTCCCGCCGCCACATCCGCTTCCTTCGCCGCTGTCGCCGCCACCGCAGGTGCATTCTTCTCTGCTGCACCAGGGAAATCTTCCCTGCGAGGGTGCCATCTACTGCGCCAACGTGTGGCTGGCCCTGCACAGCGCACCATGGATCGGCCCCATTCCCGTCATCCGTCGTTCCTGCCATTTCTGCCTGCTGTGCTGTCCTACACTGCAACGCTGCAGTCACTGCTGCAGCTAGTGACTGCGATCCTCGCAGCCACGTCTCTTCTCTCCTCTCTCTCCTAGGAGTCGCCTCTCACGGCTCCCGCTACCATTACCGCCATCCACTCTGCGGCTGGCGCATCTCTCTATACACTCCTGCAGGAGCCTCAGCATTTACCTCAGACTCGTGGCAGTAGCAGCAACGCCTTTGCCGTTACCCATCGGCCTAGCAAAACCGATAGCAGCTGCAGCAACTCCTACTGTCCCCTCCCATCCTGCCGCATTGCTGCCCCTATCAGCAGCTGCTAAAAGCGCTGAGGTGATCCTAGCCGTAGTCTCCCCTTGTACTCCAGCCCCAAACCCTTCCACTCCAGCTGGTTTGGCAACAGCCGGGGCAACAGTGTCACCAACGGCGTCGGCAGCAGCCACATTTACAGCAACCTGCCTCCCCCTGCCGCCACTCCGGTGGTGACAGCTGCCACACTGGCGCAGAACGAGTCCACGACCGCCGCCACGCCTGTGCCCTTCTACGAGGACCGCAGTGCGAGTCGTCGGACGCGGCATCGTCATGGCGCTGCAGAGGGATCCCCTACGTTAACCCACTGGTCCCGACCTCGGCGTTGTCCGGTAAGAGATACCTCTCCCTTTACCCAGGACACCTTGGGGGGGAATGAGTCTGCTACATCTCAGAAAACCGCCACTGACTTATTCACCTGCATCACCAGGGACGCGAGGCCTTTGTCGCTCACTGTCACTAGGGTCGCCTCTGTCGTCATAGACGTAGCTGCTGCATCTGCCGCCACCTTCGCAGCCGCGGCTAGAGCGTCCCAGCTTCCACCGCAGCGGGGCATTCCACTGAGGCCTACACCGAGGCTGCTGTTGTCATCGGACCCATTGTTGCTGCAGCTGCGGATGTCTTGACACAGGTTTCTGCTACTGCATCCACGATTGCCTCCACCGTTGCATCTGCTGCATCTGTTGCAGCATCTGCAGTAGCCGCCATTTGCACCTCCACCGCTGTAGCATCATCAACTTCATCGTCAGCCTCATCTCCAGCTGCTAGTGTGGTGACTGCTGCCATTTCTGTGACTGCAACGCTTGTGACTCTACTGGCAGCGTCAGTCGTTGGTGCTCTTGCAATAGTGATCCCAGCAGTGTCCACTGTCGCTGTGCTTACTACTGTAGCAACGTCTGTCCCACCTCTCCTTTCCTTTCTTCGCCCTTCTCCTGTGGCATCTATTGCTTGACTGCTGCTCCTGCTCTCCTTGCACACTACTGTCTGCCTCTTTATTGTTTGGGCTGGGGTTGGGACTTGTCCTGCAACACCTTCTACACGTGTGAACGGCATTTCCTATTTTTCACGCCCACTGGGGTGGGGGAAACTCTGTTGAAAATTCTCGGCAGAGCCCCTCATTCGTCACCATGCCTGGTGACGACAAGTCCGTTATAGCAGACCTGCAGTGGCAGCTTAACCGCGTGCTTGACGCACAACGTGAAGCTGAGGATCGCCTCAAGCTTGCAGATGACAACTGCGCCGCCTTTCCTGATGAGGTTGCCACCATTGTCCTCAAGCGCTTGCCCACTGCGTCTGTTACTGTAGCCGCTGGCTCCACTGCTAGCACCAAATATCGTGCCTCTTCCAATCCCTCTGCTACCAGCAATCCCTCTTCTATTCCTACTCCACGCCAGCATCATTTCTTTTCGCAGCCACCTGTTCTCTCCCCAGGACTTGCCTTTTCTTCTTCGGAAGTCCGGTTCAGCGCATGGGCTCAGGGTGAGCGTCTTTGGGAATACTACTTTCCTCCTGACCCGGCTGCCAACCCGCCTTTTGTCCCTATTACCGTTGAAGCTGCTCGGGCTGTTCGCGCCCAAATCCCCACTGTTCGTGAGCACCTTGTGGACGACGTTGGCATGTTCAACGTGGATCCTGCTGCTGGTCGTGATGCAAACCCCGTCTGTGCCTACAACATGTTGCGTCGTCACACCACCATCACCGGTCAGGCTGCACAGAGTGCTCTTACTATGCAGTTTAACACATTGCTGATACGTGCTGACGAGACTGCTGACGCCTACTGGGCTCGTGGTCTCAAGCTCCTTTGCAAGCTCGATAAGGCTGCCCCTGGGTAGCTGTTTGCCGTCCTCACTATGGTCAACGGGCTTATCCCTGATCTCTCCAACCTCCTTCGCAACATCAAAGAAGATGAGCTGCAGCGCCTTCCCTCTTAGCCTATCCCTGGGAAGTCTCCTCCCGGCGTTGGTGCTGCATGGTGGACCAGTCTCCAGAACAAGCGACTCCACCGTTCTGCCATCACAAGCATTGCAGCCCTGACGACCTCTTCGTTCCTTGCCACAGTCTCCTTTTCTTCCTCTTCTACCTCTTCGTCTACCAGCTCCACCGCCACAACTCTTGCCTCTGAGAGCCGTGGCCGTGGTTGTGGCCGCGGTCGTGGCAGGGGCAAGGGCGGCCAGGTGAAGGCGTCTGGTCCTTCTTCTCGTGTCCTCGGTGCCCGGCTCCTCCGGATGATCGCCTCCTTGCCCGCGCCATGCGTGCTCACTGGGCACGCACGGCGGGCACCGCTGCCGTAGCTGCGTCCTTTTTCCGGCGCGGCATCGTCCTCCTCGACGTTGTTCTAGTTCTCTGCCCTGGCCTACTCCACCTCCGGCGTTCCTCCTGGTCCACCCCCGGTCCCATACACTTGGGGTTGGCCACCTCCATATGGCGGTCCACCCTACGCGCCTCCGCCCTCATCGGCCTACACCGTCCCTTCCTGGTTCCCTCCTTCCTCCAGTACTTCGACCCCGGATCCTGCAGCGTCTGTTGCGGGTGACGGCGAGCGTCAGCTAGAGCAGTCTCTTCTTCAACTCCTTTGCCTTCGCGATCAGGGAGGTGAGGGTGTTGCTTCGTTGGTCAGTGGTCCAACGTGTCACACTGATTCCACTCTTTGTGGTGAACCCCCTTGTCATGTGCATGGTTGTCTCCTTCCGTTCCGTGGATTGAGCATTGGCAGTCTGTCGTTCTCCCGCGCTGTCTCGCTGTATGTGCCCTGTCTTCCCAGTCTGTTTCCCGTCGGCATTCTGGCGACGTGTGGTGTCGTTCCCCTGATTCGGACTTTGGGTGGATTCTGGATCCTTGATTCAGGGGCCACCCACCACATGACGTCTGTCCGATCTTCATTTGTCTGCCTTGGCCCCGCTGGTGATGTCCGCTTTGTGCGTACTGGGTCTGGTCAGTTGCTCTGTGTTCAGGGTGTTGGCGTCGTTTGCTTCATTGGTCCTTGTGGTCCGGTGTACCTTCGAGACGTGTTGTATATTCCTCCGTTGGAGCTCAGCCCGCAGTCGGTCGCATCCCTTGACAATCAGCACATGGTCTTCTCTACGTCGTGGTGTCGGCCCTGTGCGTCTTCGTCTCTCTGGTCGCGTTGTCCTTCGTGTTGTCAAGTGTGAGAAGTTGTACCGTGTGCTCCTCTTCTCCTCGCCGACCGCCTTCGCTGGTGCTGTCCTCGTCCATGTGGCCCCCTGGCTCTCGCCTGAC
Organism: Penium margaritaceum; assembly: GCA_023375785.1. Lineage (NCBI taxonomy): Eukaryota > Viridiplantae > Streptophyta > Zygnematophyceae > Desmidiales > Peniaceae > Penium > Penium margaritaceum. The sequence continues at coordinate 15,352 of SZWC01001260.1, read as the reverse complement.
CTTGCTCTTCTGTTGCATTGCCGTCTCGCGCATGTGCACACTCATGCCATCTCCCGCATACTACACCTCCAATCTGCCTTGGGTCTGTCGCTCTCCACTTCCCCTACCCCCTTTCCCGCTGATTGCCTTGACTGTGCCCAAGGCAAGATGCATCGCTCTCCTTTTGCTGAGTCCGAGTCCCAGTCTAGTCACCCTCTTGACTGGGTGCATGCTGATGTCATGGGTCCCATGCCCCATGATCTTCTTGGTGACGTTGGTCGTTATGTCTTGTGCCTCACTGGCAATTTTTCTTGCTTTCGCTGTGTCTTTGTCCTTCGGCGCAAGAGTGATGTCTGTCCCACGATTGAAACTTGGCTTGCTCAGGCCGAACACGCATGTTAGCAATCGCTACGTGTCGTTCGTAGTGATTGCGGCGGTGAGTTTCTTGGTCCCACCGCCCATCTTCTCTCGTCCAAAGGGGTGTGTCTGGAGACCTCCGCTCCCTACACCCCAACAAAACGGTGTCTCCGAACATTGGAACCGTACTCTTGCCGACGGTTTCTGCACTCTTCTGTCTGATTCTGGCCTTCCTACACTCTTTCCCTTTGAGGCTATGTGTTGTATGACCTGGGTTTGGAATCGGGTCCCTCATGGGCTCCTCCCTCGTCCCGTCACCCCCATCGGACGATGGTCTGACACTCGTGCGGACCTTCGGCCTGCTCATGTTTTGGGCTGTGTTGCCTCCGTCTGGCTGCCTGAGGACTTGCGCGATGGTAAACTCTCCCCTAGTGGCCGTCTGTGTCCTTTCTTGGGTGTCTCCTCCCTGTCGAAGGCTTGGCGCTTCTTGGACCCTGTCCACCAGCGTGTCGTTGAGTCATGTGATGCATTGTTCTTTGAATCCGTCTTCCTTCGTGACCTCGGTCATCTTTCGTCGGCTGCCCCTCTTCTTCCGCTCTCTCGGCTGGGGGGCGGGGGAAGTCGGTTCAATCCCTCTTGCAGTCCCTTCTGCTACAGCCTTGCCTTCTGCATCTTCCCCACACTAGTCGTCAGGCTTGCCGTCTACCCCTTCCTAGCCTACCTCCTTGTCCGCCGGCTCGTCAGGCACGCCGTCCTCTCCGGCTGCATCCCTGTCTGCCCTTGCGTGTGTACCATCGTCTGTCACCCCACCATCCACAAGGTCTATCGTCCATCACGTGTTGCTAGACCCCTCAGGGAAAGATTCCCCTGAGACCGCTCATCCGGTGTCCACTAAACCCATTGGACCGGTTTCCACTGAGCCCACTCGTTCTGCTCCGGTCTCACCCTTCGTCCGCGGTGGATGCCTGTGTGCACTCCCATAGCGCACCTCTAGTGTCTCTGCTCCGCCTAACCACCTGTCCCAGTCCAAGACAACTCAGTCCCTCGTCGTGCCGACGGGCATGGATGCTCTAGGCCTAGCCACTGGTGCTGTCCATCCTAGCTCTGCCCTCGGCTATGCGCTGCTTGTCTCCAAGCACGCCCGTGCAGTCACTGCTACCGCCACTGATGCCGTTGTTGAGTGTCATGCTGCCACCGGCTCAGCATCGCTCCCTAAGGAGCCTACCACGGCTCGTTAAGCACGCGCAGCTCCTGATGCACAATAACGGGAAGAAGCGATGCGCGATGAGCTGAATGCTCTCGATGACGATACCGTGTACGAACTGGTTGACCTCCCTCCAAGCCGCAAAGCCATTGATGCACGTTGGGTCTTTAGGCGGAAGTACAAGCCCGATGGGTCCCTTGACTAGTACAAGGCTCGTCTCACAGCGAAGGAATTCTCCCAAGTCCCAGGTGTGGACTTCGATGAGACATTTGCGCTAGTTGGCCGCTACACCACAGCTCGCGCCCTGCTGAGCCTCGTCGCTCAGCACGATTGGGAGCTTGAGTAGATGGACGTCAATAACGCCTTCCTCCATGGGTAGTTGGACAAGGAGATCTACATGGTCTAGCCCCTTGGCTTCTCCGATGGGACCAACTGGGTCTGGCAACTGCGAAAGGCTTTCTACGGCCTGAAGCAGTCGCCCCGGTGTTGGAACCAAGGAATCACGTTCACACTTGAGAAGGGCGGCTACCAACGAAGTACCGTCGATCCTTCTCTCTTTGTTACCCCTCCATCGGTCCCCTTCGTTACGGTTCTTGTGTATGTTGATGACTTGTTCATCGCGTCATCCAATCAGAATGCTCTGAAGACGGTTAAAGCACTCCTTTAGTCGACTTACAAGATGAAGGACTTGGGACCAGCTCGTGTCTTTCATGGCATGGAGCTGGAGTGCAACCGCCCCCGCCACGTACTCCACGTTGACCAGGCTGCCTACGTTCGGGGAGCGTTTCGCCTCTCTCATCAAGAAAGTGCCCACAGCTTCTACACCCATGACCCTAGCTGGACAGGGATTGCTGAAGACACTTGATGTGTCAAAGCTGGGGGAGGCGATGGATGTCATGGATTATCTTCGTGTGATTGGCTCTCTCATGTACCTGGCTACTACAACCAGGGAGGACGTTGCCTTCGTTGTGAACGTCCTGGCACAGTTCTCCCAGTGTCCGAGAGCACGACAATTGGAGGCCGCATTATGTGTCGTCTGATACGCTCTCTCCACAGCCCGTACAGGCCTGTGGTATCGGGCACAATCATCCGTTGTGGTTGATGGCTACACAGACAGTGACTGGGCACATGACACTGACGCTCGCAGTCGCACTGGTTACATCTTCCTAGTGGGCGGAACCGTTGTGTCATGGAAGAGCGGCAAACAGGGCTGCGTTGCTCGTAGCTTGAGTGAAGCTGGGTATGTTGCACTTGGTGCCGGCACGTGTGAGAGCATTTGGTTGTGTCATCTCCTGCAAAAGTTATGTGTCCCTATCCGCTGCATCACCCATTTTCTAGGAGATTCAAAGCACAAAGGCTATTTCTGAGATTGATGGCATGCACCATACTCGCACTAAGCACATCAATGTTGAGCATAATTTTGTTCGTGAGAGAGTGGCTGCAGGTGATGTCCAGATTGTCTGGGTGGACACTCGACAACAAAGAGCTGACTTCCTCACGAAGGCGCTTAGCAGTAACGTCTTCAAGGATGCAGTCCATGCCATTGGCTTGTTGTGCCGTGATGCGCCCAGTTGATTCCTCGTGTTTGTGTTCACGCGCATTTCGTCGTGCTAGTCACGTCTTGTGACGTTCATGTGTGTGTGATGTGAGTCGGCTGTGGGTCATGGGGGAGTGTTGATTTGTGTATCACAGACACGTGGTAACCTCTAGCCTCGTTGCACACTCGACATGTCACTGATGCAGATGAGTGAGAGAGGAGAGGCGTTGCCGTCGGCGCGTTCACCGCTGCCAATATATGGTTACGGGCCATTTCCACCTCAGTACCACTGTTAACCACATGCCATTGTTGTGTCCATGGTTTCATTGGCACCACACCAGGGTTGTTACTCGTGGTGAATTGTCATGGGTACTCAGTTGGGTAGTTGAGGATGACAAACTGAATCGCATAGTGGGGGGGGGGTCGACCCACAGGTTTGCACTTTGCGCGACGAGCTTGAGCAAGCTCGCTGCTCGCTCGCTCGCTCCCGCTCAATCCTCCCCCTCTACAGCTTGCACTGCTGTTCGTTCTTACTNTTGTGTCGCGCGAGAGGAGACGAGACAGCTAGAAACTGTGCAAACGTACAGGTTGGGGTAGTAGCATTGTTGATGCAGCGTGCAGGCTTCCATGCTCGTTGCTTAGTCTGCTACCCCCTTAGTCTGCCGCTCTAGACTCTAAGTCTGAGTAATCTGGGTTAGTTACTCAGAAATGCAAGTGCCAATGTTAGCGCCAGAAAGCAGCCGAAAACGTGAAGTGACTGATTAGGAAAAAAGAATGAGCAACAATGCGTGACCCCTCCAAGTTCTAGCCCCCTCCCCCCCCAGATCTGTAGAGCTTGTTACCCAGCTAACCAGCCAAGCAGAAACCATACCTTCTTTTTGGCAGGGCTCTCGGTGAGCCCTGCAAGATGGCCGACAGCCCAAAACCCGGGAGTCATCCGTTTTGCGTGAAACTTGGAACATACCATAATACCGATGCTGCAAACGCAGTTGTGCAATCAGAAACAGCTAGAAAATTAGAAGCAAGGAGTCATGGCTCCCCAAACCCAGGCAGTACCTACAATAGTTTTGGTGCTAACAGTGCCATGCTAACATGAGACTTGTGCCCTAAGCAAAGCATGATGTTGTAGACACAATGGTACAGTCAGATCCAACGCTAGGCACATGTAGACAGCATCTGCACTGACAGTGACCACCGGCGGCTCGAATGCTGAGGAGGCCTGCCGATGGAGCTAGGCACGTTGCCGGAGGGAGGGGGCTCTAGCAAACTGCGTGTAGGCATTAGCGTGCGTCGGCTCCAACGGATGACACTCCAGCACCGTCAAGTCTTGTCGTTAGTCATTTGCATGCCAATGTACACAAGGTGAGAGGACACAACAGAGGACAATGAGAGATGCAAAAACTCAACACTCCCCCATGACTCACAGGCGCAGCACACATGGACGGACAGCGACACATTCAACAAACAGACTCCCCCAGGACACACAGAGACGCAGGCCGGGACAGAGAGTACAACTCACGGACGCACGTCGACCGAAATCATAGCCTTCTGAAATGAGTCGCGCTTTAGCGCCTTGGGCTAGCTGTCGTGCTCTCTCAACCCACACAATGCTGATGCTGTCGTCATGCAACAACGAACGCACATAGTGATACTCAACATTGATGTGCTTTGTGTGCGTGTGATGCACACGTCATTATCAGCGATGGCCATGGCACTCTCATTATCACAATGCAGTGTGATGGATGCGATAGAATGACGTAACTCGGACAGCAAACGTCGCAACCACACGCTCTCACATGCGCATGAGCTAAGGGTTATATACTCAGCCTCAGAAGTGGTGTGTGCAATGCACCCATGCTTGCGACTGCGACAGGACACAGCCGTGCCAACAATCACAAAGATCCAGCCTATGCGGCTCTTACAGTCCGGACTGCTGGCCCGGTCACTGTCGGTGTAGCCCACTACGACAACAGACGACTATCAACAGAACATGAAACCTCGCCGTGGAGTCAAGACAATGTAGCGCAGTACTTGGATCACGGTCTTGAAATGGAGGTGACGCGGATCCTGAAAGAATTGGGCTAGGAGGTTGACGGCGAACGCAATATCTGGGTGCGTCGTTGTCACCAGGAACACCAATGACCCGATGACTCGCAGATACGTGGTCACCTGAACTGGCTCCCCCACAACGGTTGGGTCAGAGTTCTTTAGCTTCACCTGGTCATCAGGTGACATTACGGAGGATGCGCTCTGCACGAGGGGCAGGTCCTCAGCGAAGCGAGTGGACAGAGTCTGTACATAGGCAGCATGATGGATATGCACGATGCCTTGGGATTGATCATGCTCGAGCTCCATGTCGAGGGAGACTTGGGCACACTCGAGATCCTTCATCTAGTAAGCATTGTGTAGTAGGTTCTTGACACACTGGATGGCAGCCATGTCTGGCGATACAATGAGGAGATCGTTGACGTAGACCAGGACAGCGGCAAAGGTCTGGCCTCGAGGGGTTATGAACAGTGCAGGGTAAGTAGTGCTATGCAGGAGGCCGTCACAGAGGAGCGTGCGACTAATCTCCTGGTTCCAGCACTGAGGTGAGTGCTTTAGGCCATAGAGGACCTTCCGTAGCCGCTACACCTTCCTTATGCCGATGTCAAAGCCCGAAGGCTGTACCATGTTGAGGTCCTCACCCTCCAGTGAGGCATGGAGGAAAGCGTTGCTCACGTCCATCTAATGCAGCTCCGACCCGTGCTGGGAAACTAGGCTAAAGAGCACCCGGCTAGTGGAGAATCGGCCAACTGGGGCAAAAATGTAGTCGTAATCAATCCCAGGGACCTGAGAAAATCCCTTGGCTGTGAGGCGGGCCTTGTACTTGTCCAAGGACCCCTCCGGCTTCCATTTGCACTGGAAGACCCATTTGGAACCGAGAGCCTTCCGACCTGGAGGGAGATCAACGAGGTCATACACGTGGTGCTGCCGGATGTCAGCGAGCTCGTTGGTGCAGGCAACATCCCAGTGTGCGGCCTCAAGGGAGGCTCGTGCTGTGAGTAGGATGGCTGGGTCCTCTGGGCGTGCCGTGGAGCGGAGTGCAAGGGCGTGTACATCTCGAGTTTCAGTAGACCCACATCATGTAGGCCATGGCTTTGAAGTAGAAGCCATCGGAGAGGCCAGAATCGACCCGCATAGTGCGGACAATGTTAGCCATGCTTCGGTTCCACCGCTCAGAGATGGCATTCTGGGCTGGTGTGTAAGGCGCTGACGTCTCGTAGTGGATACCGGGAGAGGTGAGGAAGGTCGGGGTCTCTCCCATATACTCGCCACCGCGATCGGAGCGAAAGCGGCAAAGAGGCCGACCACACTCGCGCTTTGCATGGACAAGCCATTCCCTAATGATAGAGGCGATATCGCTGTTTTGCCAAGGGCAAAAGATCTAGCGGTAGCGAGAGTAGTCATCGGTGAGGATGAGGACATGTCGTCCATGCTCCCCAACGGACTCCGTAGGGAGAGGACCCATGGCATCGGAATGGATGAGATCATGAGGGGCGGACACACGAGAGAAAGACTTGAGGTAGGTGGACCGGTGCATCTTGCCCTGAGCATAGTCAATGAACTCTATGGGGTACGACCAGGGGAAGGAGTCTGGGTCAAGGCCCTTGGCCGACTGGATGCGGAGCATGCTCTTGATGGTTGCAGAGTGGACGTGGCAAAGTCGGCTGTGCAAGAGACGTGTGTGCTGCGGTGAGAGATTGCGGGTGAAAAACACATGGCCTATGGGGGCGGATGCAGAGGGGACAGAGGGAGGGAAGGAGAGACAAGGCACGTGCCACAAGTTGCCACTGGCGGTGGCGTGCAGAACGACAAGACCGGACTGACGTAATGACACAGCACCAAAGCCACGCAAGTGCAGAAACGTCCATGCTTATGTGGTCAAGGGCAGTAATGAAGAGAAGGCTGCGCTCAAGATCTGGGACGAAGAGGACATCGGTCACAAAGACATCACCGGGTGGACCACAGAAACTAACAACGCCGATGCCGCAGACAGGGAACACCCGACTAGAGCCCGTCTGGACACCAGACACATCGCCAACCAGACCAAGCCCACTAAAGGCATCGCAATCACGTGATGCGTGGCCCCGGAGTCAATGATCCAGGTCTTGGTAGGGTCTTGGACCGGAGTCACCAAATCACGAACACTCACATGGCAGCAAGCAAGAGACACGGATGCAGTGGATGGCAGGGCGAACCGAGACTACCAATTATCAAGCCACGCGACATCGTCATAGGGAGGGGTAGAAGAAAGCATGGAAGACGACAAGGTGGATAAGGAGACAGGACATGGCTGCAGCTCAGTCTCATTCATTGAGGGCAGGGCAGAGGGGCAAGAGGTGACGCAACTCAGGCTTCTCTTGGGGGGAGGCCAAGGCACGTCGAGCTGCAGCGCGATCAACTACTCCATCTGACGCTCACGGGTGGATGGTCCGGGAGTGTGGATTGAGTGTGGAGTGACTGCTGGAGCTTGGGTAGAAGGAGGATAGCACCGGAGATGGAAACGGAGGCGCCGATGGCTGCGGATGATGCTGCTGCGAGGCTGGCGACGGCGGGACCGGTGTGGCTATCCGAGGAGTGGAGCTGCTAGATGGGGTGGAGGTATCACGGCCGGCAAAATCTACGGCAACAGAGGCGAGACGGCACTCACGCTAGCAACGCATGGTGGCGATGACGCCCTCCTTGCCTGTTGGTAACGGGCACGTGTACCACCCGTGGCCTGGTTGGCCACAATTGTGGCAGACCGAGCCACCACCATTGGGCTCGGTTGGCTGCTGCTGCTATTGCGGGCCCTTGCCCTTCTTTCCCTTGCGCTTCTTTTTCGCTGTCAACGAGGAGCGGGTGAATGGATTTGCTAGGGGGGAAACATCGGCTAGGATGGTGCCGCCAAGGCAGGCGAGGACATCTATGCGGTGGATGCGGGACTTCAGAGGAGCTTCCTCAATCATGGGAAAGAGCTCGTATGCCTAGGGCATGAGGGTGCCCTAGGCCGCCATGGTGGAGAGGACATCCTGGGCCTAGTGGACAAAGACATCGGCGTATGCGTCGGTGGCACCGCTCTTGATGGTCAGGAGTGTGGCCTGAGGGGGTGGAGCAGAGGTACCTAGGCGACGAAGGATGTCCTCAGCCCGCTGCCAGTAAGAGGTGACCGTGTCGGCCTCACCCATGTGCAAGGAGTTGAACTCCAAAGCAGACGGCTGGTCTCAACCTTGCTGGACAGGCGATGGGGAAAGGTGAGGACGTGCCACGCGGCTGCAAGGTTTGGAGTCCTGCCAATGGTGAAGTTGCCAAGGAAGGGCTCAATGGCAAGGCATGATGCCAAAGGAGCGACTGGGACGAGGGCGCGTACGGCACGACCAACATCATACAGCTGGTTGGCCTGGGTGGTGTCGTACGGAAGAGTGTGGTATGCCGACAGGCCCTCACCCTGTGCCCAAATGTGGAAGCTGAGGTCCTAGCTCTGGAACTGCTCACCGGAATGAAGCGGTGTGGGCAGGGTCTCGAAGTCCTTTGGCTTGCGGCCGGCACCCAGAGTGAGGCTAAGGACTCAAGTCACCGTCTGCCGCTTGCGTAGTGTCTGCTGCAGCACCAAGTAATGCATGGGAGTAGACAAAATGGGTTGGCGTACGCAGGAGGAAGGAAAGGTGGCAAGGCACTGGTGTGAGTTTGTGATGCCAACGGTTGCAGTGCTACAAATTGCTACATCAGTGCAACAAACTGTTGCTAAATGACGGCCAGAGGGTAGGAGGTGTTGGCGATGAAGCCTGTGGACTACTGCTGCTGTTGCTACTGCTGCTACTACTCCTGTTACTACTGTTGCTGTTCCTGCTACCACTGCTAGTGCTGTAGCTGGTGCAAGAAAGGGGGGCTGGGATCCCCCCAAGAGAGGAGGACCCCTACCCATTGTAGTAGCGGCTGTTGCTGCTTCTTACTGGTGCTGCTACTGCGAGCTGCTGCGAGCTGTTGCTGTTGCTGGCTGCTGCTGCTGCTGTTGCTGCTGCGCATGGCTACTAGTGGCTATTGCTACCACTGCTCGCTGGTGCTGCATGCTGCTGCTAGTGCTGTAGGCTCCTGTTGCAGGCTGCTGCTATTGCATGCTACTGCTGCGAGTGATTGCACATGGATGACGTCGCCACGTGTGTCATCGCCAGTAGATGTCTGATGCGACGTGCTACGCACCTCCTTGCGTCACGCGGGGGGATCAGTTCTGCCGGAAAAAATCCGGTAGCATGTCTCTTGTCCTGGTGGCCGTGGGAAAAAATCTGACGCTCTCACCAGGCGGGTCAATGCTGCGGAGTAATCTGGCAGCATTTCCCTTGCAATGGCGNTGCTGCTACTGCGAGCTGCTGCGAACTGTTGCTGTTGCTGGCTGCTGCTGCTGCTGTTGCTGCTGCGCATGGCTACTAGTGGCTATTGCTACCACTGCTCGCTGGTGCTGCATGCTGCTGCTAGTGCTGTAGGCTCCTGTTGCAGGCTGCTGCTATTGCATGCTACTGCTGCGAGTGATTGCACATGGATGACGTCGCCACGTGTGTCATCGCCAGTAGATGTCTGATGCGACGTGCTACGCACCTCCTTGCGTCACGCGGGGGGATCAGTTCTGCCGGAAAAAATCCGGTAGCATGTCTCTTGTCCTGGTGGCCGTGGGAAAAAATCTGACGCTCTCACCAGGCGGGTCAATGCTGCGGAGTAATCTGGCAGCATTTCCCTTGCAATGGCGCGTATGGGGGTCCGTTGGAGTAGTCAGGCACCTGTATCCCAGTTGAATACTTGTGCTGCTATGCTCTGGCTCTGAGACCAAGCTAGAAAGTGTGCTAAAGCACAGGTTGGGGAAATAGCATTGTTGGAGCGTGCAGACTTCCATGCTCGTTGCTTAGTCCGCTGCCCCCTCAATCTGCTGCTCTAGAGTCTGAGTGCTCTGGGTTTGTTACTCAGAAATGCTAGTGCTAGTGTTAGCGCCAAAATGCAGTTCAAAACTGGAAGTGACTGATTAAGAATGATGCATGAGCAACAATGGGATACCCCTCCAAGTTCTAGCCCCCCCCCCCTCCCCCCAGCTCTGTAGAGCTTGTTACTGAGCTGACCAGCCAATCACAAAACATACCTATTTTCTGGCAGGCAGGTTTTTCTTGGTGAGCCCTGCCAGATGGCCGACAGACGAAAACCAGGGCATCATCTGTTTTGCCTGAAAACTGGACCATACCATATTACCGACGCTGCAAACGCTGTAATGCGATCAGAAACAGCTAGATAATTAGTAGCAAGGAGTTATGGCTGCTCAAACCCAGGCAGTACCTGCAATAGTCCCTGGTAACTTACAGTGCCACGCTAACGTGAGACTTGGACCCTAAGTAGAGCATGACGTTGTAGACACAATGGTACAGTCAGATCCAGCTCTGGGCGCATGTAGATAGCATCTGCAGTGGCACTGACTACCGGCAGCTCGACCGCTGAGGAGGCGTGCCGATGGAGCTGGGTAGGTCGCCGGAAAGAGGGGGCTCTAGCAAATTGCGTGTAGGCCTCGGCGTGCGTCGATTCCATTGGACGACACTCCAGCAGCGTCGATTCTCGCCGTCAGTCATCTGCATGCCGATGTGCACAAGCCAAGAGGACTCAACAGAGCACAATGAGAGATGCAAAAATACAGCAGAGACCGAAACATGTCATGTGTCATGCGAGATCAGGAAGCAAATTTCGTCTTGTAGTCTGATTCTTGCTTCTTCTGTGAACCTTGCCATGTGTACCAAGGCTCTAAAATGCAATGGTGTACCGGATCAATCAGCCAAGAAACCAGGCAGATCTAGTGCCTTATACTTTTTGGAAACGGTCACGGAGGGTCAACACTAACATGAAAGAAGTATAATGTAAGGATTTTTTTGTTAACAAACTGACGAAGTTTTGCCCCCTTCACTACGCTTAGTTTTTGAATGTTTTTTCTACGTCACTGAAAAGTCCATTCAATATCCGCATAAAGTTTCTGGCTCCACGCAAGCTGGTTGCACGTGCCAAATACAGGCTAGTCTTTTAGGTTTTGTGTCCAATGGTCAAGGCATACAGTTTTCAGGTGAGGTGGCAAAAGATTTATGACTTATCTTTGGACTCTCGGGTTTGAATGTTGAACTACATAGTTTTCTTGTGAAACGTTGTCAACTTAAGTTTTTTTAAGAAGTTGCTCATAGTCAAAAGTGAAGTCGCCGCAATGTGGGTACGTTCCGGAAGCTCGCTCTGTCATTAGGTTGCCCCCTCAGTCTGCTGCAACAGAGTCGTAAGTCTGAGAGCTCTGGTGTTGTCACTCACAAACACGTGCGCCAGATTTATTACCAGACAACAGCTGAAAACTGGAAATGACTGATTAGGAAGTGAGAATGAGCAACAATGGGAGACGCCTGCAAGTTCTAGCCCCCCCCCCCCCCCCCCCCCAGATTTTTAGAGCTTGTTACTCAGTTTCTAAGCCAATCAGAAAAATGACCTATAATCTGGCAGGCAGGGGTTTCTCGGTGAGCCCTGCCAGACAACTGGCAGCCCAAGACACGGGCGTTGTCCATTTTGCCTGAAAACTGGACCATGTCATAACACGCACGCTACCAACGCAGTCGTGCGGTCAGAATCACATAGAAAAACAACAACAACAAAAAGTTATAGCCTCCTGAACCCACGCGACGTCTACGCTAGTCCCCGGTCCCAATGGTGCCCAAATAACATGAAACTTGGACCCTAAGGAGAGCATGGTGCTGCAGACATAATAGCGCAGGCAGGCCAAACACTGGACACATGCAAGCAGCATGTGCAGCAACAGTGAATGCCAAAGGCATGACCAACGAAGAGGTATGCCAATGGATTTGAGCACGTTGGAGGGAGGAGATTCTAGCAAGATGCGTGTACGCCTCAGTGTGTGTCGGCTCCACCAGACGACACTCCAGCAGCGTCGCGTCTTGCCGTCAATCATCTGCACGCCAATGTACACAAGCCGGGAGGACACAACAGAGTACAATGAGAGATGCGTAAACAAGCAACCCTCCCCCGTGACTCATAGGCGTAGTGTACATGGGTGGACAAAGAACACGGAGACCAAGAGGACAGGGGTAGAGAGAGAAGACCTCAAGGATGCACCATGAACCTCTCACATAGCCTTCTTGAACAACTCATGCTTCAGTGCCTTGGTCAAGAAGTCAGCTAACTGCCCTATTGTCTCAATCCACACGATGCTGATGCTGCCGTCGTGCAACAATGAACGCACACAGTGATACTCGACATTCATGTGCTTTGTGCGAGTGAAATGCACACCGTCATTGTCAGCAATGGCCATAGAACTCTCATTGTTGTAGTGCAACGTGATTGACGGGACTGATTGACGCAACTCGGACAACAGGCGATGCACCCACACACTCTCACATGCTTCAGATTCAAGGGCCATATACTCAGCCTCAGAAGTGTTGCGTGTAATGCAGCCTTGCTGTTGCGCTAGGACATAGCCGTGCCACCGACTCGAAAGATCTAGCCAGTTCAATTCTTACCATCTGAACTGCCAGCCCAGTCATTGTCAGTATTGCCTGCCGCAACAACGGACAGTTGCCGACGGAACATGAGGCCTTGCCGTGGGGTCGGGACAACATAGTGCAATTATTCAACCGTGGCCTCAAAGTGGAGGTGTCGCGGCTCTTGAGAGAACTGGGCTAGTAGGTTGACAGCAAACGCAATGTCTGGATGCGGCGTCGTTGCCACGAACATCAGTGACCCGATGACACGTAGATACATGCTCACATCGACCGGCTACCCCACAACGGAGCTCTTCAGCTTTGCCTGCCCATTGGGTGACATAGATGAGGATGCTCTCAGCACAAGGGGAGTGGAGCGCCCTGAAAATTTCTAGACGTAGGCGGCCTGATGGACGTGCAGGACACCTAAGGAGCGATCATTCTCAAGCTCCATGCCCAGAAAGACTCAAGCTGACCTGAGGTCCTTCATCTGGTAGGCGGCATGTAGTAGGTCCTTGACCCGTTGGATGGCAACTGCATCTGGTGACGCGATGAGCAGGTCGTCAACGTAGACCGGGACAGCGACCAAATTCTGGCCTCGCGGACTGATGAATAGTGCAGGGTCGGCAGTGCTGTGAAGGAGACCGCCGTCGAGAAGCGTATGGCTGATCACCTCATTTAAAGAGGGAGGTGACTGCTTTACGCCATAGAGGGCCTTCCGCAGTGTCCAGACCTTGTCAGAGCCATAGTCCAAGCCTGGAGGTTGTTTCATGTACAGTTCCTCTCGGTCCAGTGAGCCATGGAGAAAGGCGTTGAACACACCCATCTGGTGCAGCTCCCACCCATGTTGGGCAACCAAGCTAAACAACACCCGGCTAGTAGAGAACTGACTAACCGGGGCAAAGATCTGGTCATAGCCGATCGTAGGGACGTGAGCAAATCCCTTGGCCGTAAGACGGGCTTTGAACTTGTCCATGGACCTGTCTAGCTTCCACTTGCGTCAGAGGACCCACTTAGCGTCGATAGCCTTTCCGTCGGGGGGAAGGTCGACAAACTCGTAGACACGATATTGCCAAATGGTAGCAATCTTGTTGGCACATGCAACTTCCCAGTATGCGGCCTAAGAGACGCCCGAGCCTCATGTAAGGTGGTTGGATCCTCTGGGCATTTTGTGGGTCGGACTGTGAGTGCATTTTCGTCTCGCGCTCTAGGCGGTGTACGTGTGAGGGTAGCTGTGACAGCATATCAATGTCCTTGTTGGACCATGGCGTAGCCCAAGGCTGACCCCAGATGTAGGTTACTGATGCCTTCCAAAGTGCCCAAGCCAAGCGCTTCGGTGCCAGGGTTTCCACTCACGACTGTGGGAGTGGGTCTATTGGCAGGCACAGATCCTTGTGGGGTGACAGGGGGTCGTGGCGCGATGAGGCACGAGGCGTCGGCTTGTGTGCTCGCTGAAGCTCAGGGTCGTTGATTCCCAGACCACATGTGAAGCCTGCCGGCGCGGCCGGGGTGGCCGGCTTTGAGGTGCTAGCGGACGGAGATGAGGCAGCTGGCCCGGAGGTGCTGGCGGGCACGGACGGGGCGGCCGGTGCAAAGGTGCCACCGGACCTAGATGGGGCAGCTAGCCCGGAGGGGTTTGTGGACACAGAAGGGGCGGCCGGCGTAGAGTTGCCAGTGAACGCGGATGGGGCAGTTGGCCCTGAGGGGCTAGTAGACACGGACGGGGTAGCCCATGTTGAGGTGCTGGCGGACGTAGATGGGGCAGCTGGCCTGGAGGGGCTGGTGGACACAGACGGAGCAGCCGGCGCTGAGATGCCAGCGGATGTAGATGGGGCAACAGACTTGGAGGGGCTGGCGAACATGGACGGGACAGCCGGTGTAGAGGTGCCAGCGGGCACTGACAATGTGACGCCCGGATGCGGTTGGATGGAGGCCGGACCCACTACCCCCCCATGCGATGAGAGGGGCATCAATGCATCCGAGCGAGCGAGGTTGTGGAGAAACAGGTCCTTAAAGAAGAGGGTATCCTACGAATTGACGATGGAGTGCCGGGATGGATCCGAGAATCGCCATGCCTTGGATTGACGCGAGACGTCAAGGAAGGTGCAGGGCCGGTCGCGAGGCTCAAGTTTCCTACCATGGTGTGGGGCAGACAGCTATACGATGGCTATGTAGCCACATCCACGAGCCGGCCGGAGGTCGGCGGGCTCGCCATACCACTGCTGGTAGGGTGCAGAGTGACGAGGAAGAGATCCGTGGGGAATCCAATTCCAGACCCACGTCATGTAGGCCATGGCTTCAAAGTAGAAGCCAACAAAAACACCAGACTTGACGCGCATGGTGCGGACAACATTGGCCATGGTGCGGTTCCATTACTCGGAGACGCCGTTTTGGGCTGGCGTGTAAGGCGCCGACATCTCATGATGGATGCCACGTGAGGCAAGGAAGAGTGTGGTCTACCCCATAAACTTGCAACCGCGATCAGAGTGGAAGCAACAAAGAGGGTAACAACACTCGCGGTCTGCGTTAACGAGCTAGTCTCAAATGGTACGGGCGATATCACTCTTTTGTCGAACACAGAAGAGCCAACGGTATTGAGAGTAGTCGTTGGTGAGAGTCAAGACATAGCGTCCGTGCTCTCTGATGGACTTTGTTGGGAGGGGGCCCATGATGTTAGAGTGGACTTAGTCTAGAGGTTTGGACGCACGTGAGGTTGACAGGGGGTAGGTGGATCAATGCATCTTCCCTTGAGCACAC